>JAOTRI020095500.1:0-14972 GCA_028564885.2 Zoanthus sanctaehelenae | reverse complement strand
GAATCCCATCTGGGGCTCGGATTTTTTCCGAGTTCTCCATATCTTAAATATCATTATATTATTATTTCATCCTTAATTTTGGGATTAGCAAGACTTTTCTTAGAAAAATCCAAATAGTAGTCATCAATAGCCGATTACCAATCTTCTTAAAGAAAAAATTCCTGATTGGATTCTTGCTTAACCCAGGGTTAAACTTAACCAGCCTTTGAACAACTGGCCGCTGGAGTCAACAAATTTTAAGCCACTAATGTTTAAATAACAATAACCTATATTATTAAAAGCCATGGGCAGTTCTTTTTGCTCTCTTCAGGCAAGGATGGCATAGCAGACAAACTGGCTCATTTTCACGGATATGACCCGCTAACAACATGGATTTTGAGTCCATTTTAGACGCTTCAAGTTAGCTACTAGCACAATTGGGATATCTTTGCTCAACAAGAGCAATAACTCCATGTCTGTTTTGATTTGTTTGGGATTCTATTTGTGAGTTCTAAGAACTCTATATTCATAATGCATGCTTCAAAACACATTTTGAACATGAAAGCATTAAGTCCGAAAACGAGCGTACATATTGTAATATTCATAGACATGATATGTTTATACAGGCAGGTGCAAAGTCATGGGGAACTGACGAAGAGAAATTTATTGATATATTCAGCCAGCGGTCCATTCCTCAACTGAACGCCATGTATGACGAATACAAAAAGGTAACTTGATAAGGTTTGCAACTATCTTTATTGCTGATCCACAGCTTAATATTAACCAGCTGTAAACAAACTAGATATATTTTGTTTCGTTTTTTATGCGGTAGTTATTGTGCAACGAAATATTACCAGCAAGTTGAACTTAAGCCATTTCCCTGGGTTCTTGTAATTAATTATACAATTTTGAGAAAGTATATAATAAATGATAACTCTTTGAAGTATTTAAGGGAATTGTTAACCAATAAGAAAATATTTGTCCGTTTGTTTCCTGCTTATTTTCGGGCAGAAATCGTGAGGAAAAGGATAAATATATTTTTCTTGATTAACAAAATAAATAATATTTATAGTCCTACGAAAAATTTTTGTCATTCCAAATTATTCGTAAAAAGTTGGTAAAAAATTGTGACAAGCATTTGAAGCTAATTATTTGAAGTAGCTTAATTTTGTTCTGATGTCATTCAACCCCGAAAGATTTTACCTTTTATTCTTATGTCAATTGTATAGCATATCTAATCTTGGATTAAAAAGAGAAGAACGTCACTACGAATATGCATTATTAAAGCTTTCAGGAAATGACATCGAAGACGATATCAAGAGCGAGATGAGTGGAGACATTGAAAAAGGTCTCCTGGCATTGGTTGCAAAAAGTCGCGAATCTAAGAAAGAAAAAGATGAAAAACTTGCAATGGCACTTAAAAATGAGGATGTTGATGCTTTAGCAGAAACAATATTCAAGAGTGATCAGGTTTTTAACTTTTTCTTTACATTAATATTACTGACTAACGACTTATAGAAACAGCGTTTGTAACCGTTTTAATGAAATAAAATAGTTATGTAAAGACCTACATATACCAATACATTCCCATAGAAATAGGTTTTCCACTGACTCACTAGTCTCTTAAGTGTACGGTTTATACTTTGTATTTTACAAATATAAGGAACTGTTTGACAATGAGTCCAAATATGCTTATGTTTCATTACGTTACCTTAGGTAAACCTAAAGTATTCATAACCTCTAAATGTTAATCCATGAATCATCAACATTTGTGTGCAAAGTTTTTGGTAAATAGGTTTAATGATTAAGTGGAGGTAAGCTGTGACATCTATGATTAATTGTTGTAAAGTTAGGTACGTGTATATAAAACATGTAGTGATAGTATTAGTTTGTCATTCCAGGAAAGCTTGAAAGGTGCCTTGTTGGCCTACAAGCAGACCAATAAGTCAAATTTAGAGGACGATATTGAGAAAAAGGTTCAAGGGGATCTTCAGACGTTAATGCTGGCAAAATTGGGAAAAAGTAAAAAAGGCAAGTATAACAAAGAGAATATAAGATACACATTTTAGCTCAATATGTCGTCATTAAACAGCGAACAATTTTAGCAAACAAGCTTGACTGGTTTACATTCCAGGGCATGAACTTAAATGCTGCTTTGGAAACTGGCATACAGATGGCAATCATC
The DNA here is from genome assembly GCA_028564885.2 of Zoanthus sanctaehelenae. Taxonomy (NCBI): domain Eukaryota; kingdom Metazoa; phylum Cnidaria; class Anthozoa; order Zoantharia; family Zoanthidae; genus Zoanthus; species Zoanthus sanctaehelenae. The sequence continues at coordinate 12,808 of JAOTRI020095500.1, read as the reverse complement.
TGACAATCGACCCGCTTTACTTTTGCTCTCTTTCAATTTATGTTTCAATTTCCAGAAGAGCTTTCTTATTCATTAAAATTAATGTTCCAAAAGTGTATTAGCTGGACTCTCGACAGATAACTTGTATATTTAAGAACATTTTCTGTAGATAAAAAGAATTACTAGTCGAAACACATTCGAAGAAGAAAAAGATAGGAATCGACTCTTCCAAAGTTTCCTAATGATACTTATTTAAATTGATATTTTTCATGTAATTGATTTTTGTATCTATTTCTTTTAACACAGAGAAGACAACAGGGAAAGAGCAGGTACATTTTATTTTCTTAGATCTGTTATTTATAGCTTTTATTTCCTATAATATCTACTATTTGAATCCTTATTTTAAAATATAAACTAATTCATACAAATTAGAAAACAGAGATTTTGACATCTTGAGCATGGCAATTTTTTTAGAAACGTATTTGGATAATTTAAATGTATTTGGGTATAAAAGTAAATTCGATGGAGACTTAATGAATTGTAGTTTAAAATGTTTCTATAAAAATCATATACTGATATAGCTATGTTATGTTATGTTATGTTACGCTATATGTTATGCGGGAAGCACCACGAGCATGAACACTTGGGTTTTATAAGTATTGAAGAGAAGGAGCTGGCATTAATAGCTTTGACAGCTGAGACTGTTTTTTTCTCAGTCTGGGATTAGAACGGTCAGCTGTATAGTTTTGCTACTCGACCGCCCTACCTCAACGATATTTTTGCTGTTCAAATGTTAGAGCAAGCAAGCCACAGACAAGTAGTTTTAATTTTGCTCGGTAAAATAACGACGAAATCATCTGTTGGAAATGGTGAAAGCTACGCAACTACCATTTCATTGATTTTTTCCGTTTCTTATTTAGCTTTATTATTATAACAACCCCCTAGATTGTAGGAATTATCAATTGTTGACCTTGATATTCGATAAAAACTTTTTATTGTTACCTAGATGTTTTGAAATATTTATTTATTTTTGCATTACAATGAAAGAAATATACAGAAAAAGAGGTGGAGAAAGACTGTGATGAGATTTACAAAGCAATGAAAGGTCAGCAAACAAATTTAATTCGCTTGAATGTTGTCAATTTGCAATTTTGTTCATTTAAAAAAAGTGTTTTTAGGTTATTTCTTTAAAAACTATACTTTATTGATAGCATAATAAATATAAGTTTTTGTTTTCTTGTTTTTACAGATGGCAACCAGAAAAAGATAGTTGATCTTCTTGCTAAAAACTGCCACGAAAAATCACGACTTGATAAACTAGCGGAAAAATACAAAAAGAAATATAAAAAAGACTTACGTGAGGAAATCAAGCCTTTAATGGAGGATGAAGTTCAAAAGGCCTTAGATTCAATGTTGGCATCTAAGGCAGAAATTGACGCAAAAACATTAAATGATGCAATAAAGGTACACAATTGTGAATGTTGACATATCCACAGATTCTCATAAGTAAAGAATTAAGGTTTAGCATAATGTCAAAACGGGTTCGCATGTGCTCAAAATTTTCTAAAAATAACTCTCGTTTTGATGGTCTTGTAACATCAAACTAAACTTAATAGCTGAAATAAACTTTACGTACTCTCTGACCAATTAAGAAATAAGTAATCGTATAGCCAGCAATTTATTTCAGGGTGCTAATGCTCTGAGCATTAATAAACTGTTTAATACTAAAGATACGGTGCAATTAGAAGCTTTGGTTTGTTGACGATATTGTTGTAGTTAAAAAGCAATAATGTTATATTCTTTCTTTACATAAAGTCTTATCATTCCTATTTCTTTTTTGTGTAGGGATCGGAAACTGACGAGGATACCCTAATAGAAATTCTCAGCACAAGCAATAACTCTGTAAGTATCTACACTTCTAAACCTGTCACTCAACCCGTGGTAGACTTCGTTGCAAACGTATTTTTGACGATATACCTTAGCTATTCCCTGTTCTCAAAGCTATAGTTTAAAATTTAAGAGATATTATTTTCTTGTTGTAGTGAACACTATTTTATTTTGTGTGGTTGTTTTTCTTTATATCGACAGGAACTGCTAGATATCAAGAAAGCTTACAAACAAAGTAAGTTAAAGAAATACTTATTGCATAATCTTTATGAATAGATTGTAACAACTGGTTTTATTTATCTTATCATAAAACGTGTTTTTCTTTTCTACTTACCTACTAAAGTATCTGCTTTGTCTAAATGTGACAGAATAACTTGCCTCGGAATTTTACAATATCGCTCGTCTTGGAATTATAATAAACAATAAGAATAATACGACGCAGAAAATATATTAAACTGACCAGCAGAAACGTGAAGGGGTAGTTATACAAGTCTGATAATTAATATATTTCAACAGAATATGGCAAATCCTTGGAAGATGATATTGCTGCTGAAACAAGTGGTGATTTCCAAAAATTACTTCTTGAATTAAGCAAGGTAACGTTGATAAAAATAGTTTAACTGTGTATTTTTTTTTTAACTGCTAACACTTCAATTTAAAATCCGCAAGTATCTGAAACCAGATAAAACGTTCGTAATTCTTGACAATATACCGGTATATAAGTATTAATTTTGATTTTACATATAGATGACAAACAACAAATGAAATCATGGTCAAAAACAATAAAATCAGTGGTATCCTTGTCTAGATAAATACAATAAAATGGATACAATTTGTAACACTAACATTGTTTCAGTTTTCGTTTAATGATAATAAAAGATTGTCATTCCTAACGGCTTTTCCACATAGTCCAATATCTATGCTCTTTAAAAACATACAAACCTTTAGTGCCTAAATCCATTCTTATTTGATTAGGAATAGTTTGTTTCTTCTATTAGGGTTCGCGAAGTGAAGAAACAGAACCAGATATAGACCTTGCCAAGAACGATGCTAAAGCCTTGTTTGAAGTAAGAACCACGTGGCCCAGTTAACCTTTTATATCCGCCTTCATTTTTTAAGTATAAATTTGGCTGACTTTTTTATAACTGTATAAAATATTGCATAGAATTGTTAGCCTCACTATAGAACTGCATATAATATATGGTACATTTAATGGAAAAATTCAAAATATTCATTTTGACTGCTATTTTTCCCGATGGAAATTACAAACAGGCTGGTGTAGATTCCTTGGGAACCAACGAAGACAAATTTATCGATATATTTGCCAAGCGGTCCATTCCTCAACTTAACGCCATGTATGAAGAATACAAAAAGGTAACTTAACAATGTTTGAAATTACAACAATAATAATAACTTTATACAAAATTCAAAGTATAAGAAATTCTAACGTATTTTAGCGTATTTGAAATAACATTTTTTGCGAGAACGATGTTACCGTCGATTTGAGAAAGATGTTAAGACAATGATGCTGCTGTAGCTAATATAATGTTGATTTCTTGTATCCTGCAGCTTTCAGGTTCTGATTTGGAAGATGCTATCAAAAGTAAGATGAATGGAGATATGAAAAAAGGTCTTTTGTCATTGATTAAATACAGCCGTGATCCTAAGAAGCAAAAAGAAGACAAGCTTGCAAAAGCTCTTGAAGATGAAAACACGCATTCTTTAGCTGAAACTATCTTTAAAAATGATCAGGTATTTTAACGACCAGTTTTGTCTTGTTTTACAAAGCATTTAGGGCTTATAGAGTAGGGAGGGAGGACCGGGTGGTGTAATTTAAACCAAACTTGAAATTCAAACAATTTTCTAACACCCGTCGGGGGTTCTTAAAAAACATTCAAGACCCTCTTTGAAATTAAAAGACAGTTAAAATGAGAACTAACCGTGATCTACCACCGTTGGTTGTAAACATGACAATATTTGAAGTATTCTCTGTGTATTTTATGCTATTAGCAACTACAACTACCCAGCACCACTCAAAGTTTTTTTTGCACAATTTGTTGCAAATTACATTCCGAAAATGATACTATTGGATTTATGTGTAATCAAAAGATACTTGGTATCTCATGATTCATGTACTTTTAATAACAACAAATTCTATAAAACCTGTTCATTTTTTGCTGCAAGCATCAATGATTTTTTTATCAATAACTTTTACTTGTACGTTTACTTTTACTTTGACAACTGCGATTTTGCGATTGTTTAAAAAAAAGGAAAGTAAATAAAGCTTATTATTTATAGAAAAGGGTAATAATAACCAGGCGTTACGTTTGCTATCTATCATCTCACATCCAACGAGCTCTTGTGGAGGAATTGTTATTTAAACGGCAATGAGTGTAAATGATTTTCTGTTGCTCAAGATATTTTGGTTATTATAACAAATTTAGGTTTGATACTGAAAAATTCGACCTTCGTGAGTAAAACCATTTGCAATAGTTGTCATGCTGTCATATTATTTCAAATGGAATTAAACAATAAATTGCTTACACATGAAGGACCTTTATTGGAAAAAAGGAAATTAAAATTTGCCAGGCCTGTTGTATCCACATCATTGAGAACATTTGTGACCCATTCAAAGTCATTCAAATGGAACATTCTTCAAAATCTCATGACCCCCCATATATCTTTTGGAAAATCAGCGTAATTCGTAGATCAAATGCATGTTAGTGACGTAAATTAGTTACATGATATTTTCTTTGAAACCAACATTTTACCATTTTCCTGACTAGGAAAGTTTAAAAAAAGCTTCTGCTACATACAAACGTTCCAATAAAACTAATCTGGGAGATGATATTCAGGAAAAGGTTCAGGGAGATCTTCAGACGCTCATGTTGGCTAAACTAGGAGAAAGTAAGCAAAACATACAAGATGAATTTACTAAGTCTTATTAGTTCTTTCAATGAGCTCGAACGGCATAGAATGCCAAAATTGTTACGGCATTGACCCGAACAGTCCAAAAACAATTTTATAGAAAAATATCCTAATATATCTAAGGTTAGGTCAAAGGAGCATGGAAGTAGATGAGAGTTCACAGATGAAATTGGATGAAAGTTTTGGCTCAACTTTCATCCACTGTCATTGACGTTTGTTCTCTTAAGCAGGATCTCGTGAGAGTGATTGCGTGGCATACTTTACAACCTATAAAATCAAAGTCGCAGTCAACTCTCCTATGTGAATAGTCCGCATAAATTTTTCTTTGAAAAGAAAAGCAGCTTGTGCTATTTTATTGAGAATAGCTTTTTTAAGAAGAAAATAAAGACGTTTGGCCCAAGCGTGATAAAACAAGACAGTGGATACTGAAACGCAGCAAAAGGAAAACGCTTTATTACAAATATAATTGACGAGCTGCGAGTTGAAGATATAGCTGTAAACAGAGAGATGATGCATTTTTTTTGTTTTTTGCTTTTTTTGAGTTGCGAGGTATGCCTGCAAACCCCCAAAGCTGCTGCTGACCGAAAAGCTCTCATCAGCTCCCATGTAGCGATCAAACGACTGAAAACTCTTATTGACCAACATGAAAAGTATGAACATGTTAATGAGAGCGCTTGATAAGCGATTAGAATCCATGAGAATTGCCATTCAAATCAGAACAGGAGTTTGAACTCAACTCTCATCGACTCTAAGGCTCGTTTGATTGTTTCAGAAAGTATACAAGCATTAATTTGTGTTGCTTAGATATTGTACATTAAATATTTGCTTATATAATTCAATAATAAACTAATGTAAACTAATGTAACTGATTCATCCGTTACATTACAATCGAGACTATTAATTTAAGCATCATAATTGAAAGGCCGCGTTTCTACACAAACCGTTTTACGCCGTAGAAAACTGACGCTTGCGGCTGTATTCTTTCGTCGAAATGAATGCGTGAAGAATAAACAAAGTAGTGGTTATACAGTAATACAAGCAAAGATAAAGTAATGAGATTGGTACGTAAAAACAAAAGGAAGTTAAGGATATAATGAAAACCAATTTTCGAAAAAAATTAAATGTTAAAAAGACAAAAATTTACCATGACAACAGGGGATTCGGTCTAGATAGATCGTGTCAGGTTGGCATAGTGGCCACCACTACGACCCTGGATTGATTTCTCTACTCGGCATGTAGGCTGAGGTTTGTCGATCTCAATCTGACTCCAAGGGTTTTTATCCGGGCACTCGTTTTTCCTCCCTCAGCAATCTGGACTTTAACTCCAAGATATGAGCCGTTGAGCAATTAAGCATTAGCCTATGGTTAGGAATAATGGGTTATCACTTTCTTCGCAATTGACGTTAAATGTAGTATTATTATTACTTCTGATCCAAACACCGAACATTTCCCAGATGTAAAACGTTTTGAAATTAGAGCACTGAATGCAATAAATAACATTAGACGTTGCGTAATTGAAATAATCAGTGATGTTAATAGTTAAATTGGGTCCCGTGGCAGTGATCTGTGACAACAGAAATTTTAATAAGAGAATCAGTTCGCAACTTATTAAAGTGTTTATATCGACTTTGTAATTTGCACAGACAATAGAGCAGCAGAAGATAAAGAAAAAACGGTAAATTCGATTTCCAATTCATTTTTTATGTTGGTTATTATCGTTATTTCTTGTGGGTTGTTCTCATGAATTGTTTTTCATAAAATAAAGTATTTTGTCGATTATGCTGATTTCATGCTAATGCATACTTTGCAACTTAAGACATATATTATTAACTTGCATTTTAGTTAACTTTCATTTTATACTTAATCATTACAGTAATCATATTTGCCATCATCATTTTCATCAGCACCATCAGCAGCAGCATCTTTTGATAAAAATGCAAGCTGGTAGCCACCACATCTGTCCTCACGACGTTTTTTCATGAGCAAGATTCATCCACTTTATGCTGTACGTCTGTTTATTATTCAGTTGCAATTTTGCTAATTTATTGTTCTCACCATTAATATTTTTATCAGAAAACAAAAAGAGGTAACAATTACACAGACAAAGAAGCGGAAAAGGATAGTGAAGAAATTCAAAATGCTGTGAAAGGTGAGCCATTATGAATAATGCAAAATGATCTCTTCAGAAATTATAAAATATAATGTCGAGAGATGCCGTTGGCTAAACTATATATATTTATTTTTCCTTGTTTTTATAGTTGGTAACAAGGACTATGAAATATTTTCAGATTCACTGAGGCATGAACTTACACTGTTACATTTTCGAAGTGTTTTCCATAACACAGTAGCTATGCTTTATCAAAAACCAGCAGTCACAAAAATACATTATTAAAGTCGATGCGGTTTTAGTGAAATGTTTTCGTGTATCTTGTCTTTACAGAAGGTAACAAGGACAAAATAGTCGATATTCTGGCCAAAAACTGTGCTGACAAATCGCGTCTGGATAAGCTTACTAAGAAGTATAAGAAAAAGTTCAAGAAAGACATGCGAAGCCAGATCAAACCTTTGATGGAAGATGAAGTTCAAACAGCATTAGATTCGTTGTTGGCGTCCAAGGCAGAAACTGATGCAAAGTCTTTAAATGATGCAATTAAGGTAAATGGTTTCCAAATGAACTGTTTTCTTGAGACAGCAGTTATTTCTGAGAAACAAACAAATGGTTAAAACATTAGTATAGCTATGTATGATGAATATTTTTTTACCCAAAAGCTTATCACGACGAAGGTTTTTGGTCAAGGAGTTGAAAGATGAATATCCACATACATATTACTCCTCAATAATAATTAAATCTAATCTTTTTTTGTTCAACATAATTTTTTTTATATCTTTAATACAGGGATTAGGAACAGACGAAGATGCCCTGATTGAAATTCTCAGCACAAGAAGTAATTCCGTGAGTATGTTTGATTTTAAATAAATCAAGATCACTCGGTGTTGCCTAGCAACTTCAACATTTACCTTCGAGATACTCTTCGGAAAAAATCAGTGAAATCCCTCGAGAGGGGCTCGAACCCACGTCTCCAGGTCTCTAGTCAGTCGTGATAGCAACTACACTACCTGGACTCACCATGCTGTCAACATAGCAAATTTCGGAATATAGGATTATCCCGCAGGAGATCCCAAAGGCCCGATCTTTCTAGTCGTTCTAACTGTATGGCGCCAATTAAAATCCTTTATCAAGTTCAGTATGCGTAGGTTGTAGAACAATTACATATCCAAAATAACGGGAGCGTTTTTGCGTTTCTCAATAGTTTAATGAAAATTCCTGATATACATAGTAAAAAATACACTAAAAATATATACTCTTGATTACGATATGTAATTGTTATCTTTGCTAGTAATAAAGACTATTAGGTATTGCGACAAGGAAAACAACTGTCTAATTGGCATTAATGGAATAGTGATACTATAAAAGTTTGTAAGAAGAATGATGAAGTCCTTGATACTCAATCCGAAACAGGTTAGTGATGATGAGAACGGGAAATTAAACGGAAATCTCTTAATATTTTCCGGAATATAAAACGTATTCCTCATTTGATGACATCAAATATCATCAAGGCGCTTCCCATTCTTTAATAAACAGATTGCTTCTCCATACCTTGCATATTTATAAATGTGAATCCTTTCAGGATTTCATTTGCAGAAATCAAACATTCAAATGAATTTAACTTAATTTTTTGTCTGTTTTCTTTTGACTTACAGGAACTGGCTGATATTAGGAAAGCTTACAAACAAAGTAAGTTATAAACTAAATGATAATTTTGAATTATTCTCAAGTGCGTTTGTTTTCTTCAAAACATAAGAGAGCAAAAAAGTTAATTTTAACTTTTCAACAGAATACGGTGAGTCCCTGGAGAATGACATCGCTAGTGATACAAGTGGAGATGTCGAAAAATTACTTGTTGAGTTAAGCAAGGTAAGGATGTTATGACTGATTAACCATCGATAGCAGGGACTGTTACCTTTACTTTTCATTATTAAGATTATCCTCGCATAGTCACCAATGATCTCACTATTGCCATATATACAAACTGAAAGAGAACGAAATTAGCGGTAAACGGTGAGATGCCTCGGTGTGTCTAAAGAAACAACTTAGTGATAAAAACTTATAAAGTGTGGTTGTGCCCCGAGGTCATGTAAAGACTGTGTTCAGGGACCGAGCGCGTAGCCGGCGGCACAGCTTCTTTGGTTCGACTTCGTCAAGTTGCGTCCTTTCCAATTCAGCCTCTGCTTCGAGAAAGGGCGACTAGCAACCCACCCCTTTAGCCAGGATTATTAATGGGCGACTAGCAACCCACCCCTTTAGCCAACACCCTTTATACTATATTCCAATAAAGGACTGACGTCCGAAAAATCTAAGTTTTCTCTTTTTTTATTTGGTTTATAATTTATATTTTTATCACTATATTTCAACCATATCATTCTTATTTATTCAAGCATGGTTTACTTGTGTTATTAGGGTTCTCGAAGTGAAGAAGCGGAGCTTGATAAAGACCTTGCCAGAAAAGACGCTAAAGCTTTGTTTAAGGTAAGCATAAGAAGTCCGCATTAGGTTTCAGTTTGGATAAAATTGGTATATTTCTATTGATGTTAAAAAAATTTGCAAACGTTGTGATTGTCATCAGGGTTTAAAAAATCTAAGCACTGTCAGAGAACTTTTGTTGGATGTGAGGCAAATAAAAAGTGGAAGCTTTGATATTATAAGATGGTTTGGTGCGGACCAATAAAGAGTGTTTCTCTCGTTTGTTTATTTTTCCACGATTTTCAAGTGAAACAGTAGTAGTCAGGGTTAGAATGTAGATGGCGTGACACGGGTTTAATTACAACAATGGAATTGTGCTCATGTTTTTCCTTGGGAACGGAAAAATTTTAGAAGTTGCACCAATATAGTGCGCGTGACAGGTTTCCAGTTTTCATTTGTCTATTTGCCAATCAATGGAAATTATCTGTGTTATCGTTGTAATAAATATTAGTGAAGAACACTCATGTTTCAGTTTGCCTTTCCCTTATCTCTTCTATTATGTGTATTCAGATGTACGTAAAACGTTGATCATCGCTTTTTAAAATACAGATGCAATTTGTTGAACAAAGCATCAGACTATCTAAGTCTATGTTTTGTGCATTGGCTACACTAATACTTGATTATAAACCTATTTATGCAAAGTGATCTTTTAACTGTTGAAAATCTTAAACAGGCTGGTGTAAATTCCTTGGGAACCGACGAAGACAAATTCATTGAAGTATTCACAAAGCGGTCCATTCCTCAACTTAACGCTATGTATGACGAATACAAAAAGGTAACTCAACAATGTTTGAAATTACAGAAATATATAAAATTGCAGTTTATCAAATTGATTTCATAATTGTATGAAAATATTTGCCAGAATTAGTTAAAGTTTTAGAAATGGCAAAAAATACACCTTAGAGAAAAAAAATAATACTGTCGGAAGATGAGCGTTAATGCGATTTCATGATTGTTGCAGCTTTCAGGTACTGATTTGGAAGATGCCATCAGAAGTGAGATGAGTGGGGATATGGAAAAACGTCTTCTGTCATTGATTAAATACAGTCGTGATCCTAAGAAGCAAAAAGAGGAAAAACTAGTGAAAGCTCTTGAAGATGAAAACACGAACTCTTTAGCCGATACTATATTTAAAAACGATCAGGTACTGTAATGAACTGCCTGTCATGTTTTACAATATAAGAAAATTGTTTCATTTTGTTTTCATACATAAATGAAGTAAAACAAAGAGTTGGTGAGAATCTTGAGATTCAAGAACATTTATTTGAATAATAGTTTTTAAAGCTAATAGTTATATATAGAGGGAAAAGAAGGAAAACGCAGAGCATTGCGTTTCTTTAGTTAGAACAAAGGGCTAAAAATTCATTGATTTTGTGTTAGTTGAATTTTGTGAGTGTTTCTGTTAGGTACATACTTAACATTTTACCTTTTTTCCCGTCTAGGAAAGCTTGAGAAACGCTTGTTCTGCATACAAACGTTCCAATAAAACTAATCTGGGGGATGATATTCAGGAAAAGATTGAGGGAGATCTTCAGACCCTCATGTTGGCTAAATTAGGAGAAAGTAAGAACAACAAAAAGCAAGATCAATTCTTGATATTACAATTTTAGTCTGATAAGTTGTAATGCGGGAGCATATATATAACATACGATATATTTTAATTTTATTAAAATCTAATATAGCGAGGGACACCAAAACTCACCAGAACATTTCGTAAACAAATCTAAACAGAAATTCACTTAATCTATTACGACACATGTTAATCTTTAACAACTAAAGTGATTAAAATTAAAGTTTTAACTTGATTTAAAGTATTTTCAAGAATTCGAATTACTTAAATCTTTATCCCCAGAAAAAGAAACTCTACTGCGTCTAAAGAGAAAATTATAACAACACAAATACTGGAAAAGTCAGACACCCTAAGCGGAAATCGAACCCACAACTCACCGATTTCAGGACTGCTGCTCTACCACAGAGCTACCGAGCCAACTACAGTGGGATGGGCATCTGATTTTTTCAGTATTTGTTTTGTTATTATTTCTTCTGAAGACACATCAGAGTTTCTCTCTCTGAAGGTTAAAAATTGTTTGAAATGTGTGGTATGTATTTTAATTACTTAATTGCTTTTAACGATTTTATGTTGATAGAAAAAGAAGCACAAGCTCAAAAGAAAAAGGTAAATTAAATTTTTTTTCATCCTTTTTGTTAGTTGTAATAATTAAGATTCTAAGTATTTATGTTGTAGTTTACATTTGTTCTTTTTCAAAGCAGCTTAAATTTTATAACAAGTTGAAGTTTTTCAAACCAAATTTAAATTATTAAATTAGTTAAAAGTTTTAAAAATAATTGAAATTTTTCAAACAGATTGAATTTTTGTATGTGGCGTTGTATGAGCAGTCGTGTTTGTTTGAAAAGAAATTGATAATTCTTTTTTCATAATTCACCCACCCACTCACCCATCCACTCACCTTTTCTATTTACCTTTTCTTACTTCTATTTTTGTTCTTCTTTTTCCCTTCTTGTTTTTGCCATCTTATACTTCTATACTTGTTTTACTTTTTCTTTATAAACTGAACAACAACAAGATTGGAACTTTTAATTTTAGGATTTGTTTGGATCTGTAGTTTTGCGTCATCCTCACTTGACCTCGCGAGCAATCGTTGCATGGTAGCCTACTAGTTAAGAGTAAAATGGTTTGAAAAAAAACTGCATGAAAAGGCAAACTTGTCTAATGTATAAGTAAAAAAAATCAAACCAGTTTGAAAAATAGTTGATCCAAAAAAAATTTGAGCCACAACATTTATACTTTGTGGATGACGCGTTAAGTTGTTCTGCACCGGTTATATCAAACAAAAAGCTATTGTTCACGCATGTTGCTAATGTTTAATAATTGTTTGATACTTGTTAGCTACTCAAGACACCAAAGTTTATGAATTTTGACCCGATTTGTGTTCCAGATGTCTTGATGTTAAGAATTTCTTGTAATTAATACCATCTCAATCAGTATTGCTATCATTATTGCTCTTTATTGAAATTATTTTTCATAACGAATATGTTGTGACCTGTCATTTGGTTTTGTTTGTGTTAATTAGAGCCAATGAGTTAGGGCTTTAACCAGGTTGTGAACTTCACGATATGGTCGGCTTTGACTTGAAACTCTTGAATATTATTATTGTTATTATTGGAATTATTCTGGCCATTCCTTGTAGACTCAGGTTAAAAAGGATGTTTAGCCTTGTTATAGTCCCTGGGCGGACATGTTTGGCGCAGTTGGTAAGATCTCTGCTTTCCAACCATGAGGTCCCGAGTTCGATCCCGGCACATTGCCGAGATTTGAATCTTTGTGTGGCCTTCCTTTCCGCCTAAGCCAACTCAGCTTTCCATCCTCCCGGGGTAGGTAAATGAGTACCAGCATCTGCTGGGAGCTAACCT
>JAOTRI020095489.1:0-14974 GCA_028564885.2 Zoanthus sanctaehelenae | reverse complement strand
ATTCAATATTCTTGGGGGCTGTCTTTCCAGATGCAAGGTGGCAAATCTCATCTGTCTCGGAAGAAGAAAAAGGATTTTCCCAGTTAGCCAGTGTCGCTTGAACTTTTTGAACATCATTGTTGTCTACAGCCATCCTTGATTCTCCAGTGTCCTTAATCACACCATCCCCATATATATCAGACAATCCAGCCATCTCGCGGCAAGCCTGGGTGATTGCAGCACGTTCGTGCGAGGTTAAAAGCCATCTTTGCACTGCACCCTTGTTCAAACTGAAGCCAACAATACCTCCTTTGGATTTCGTGTCTCTGTTGACTGTAACAAAAACAATATTAGCTGTCATGAGTCGTTTTGTAGTCCTGAAGAAGACTGTTTTGTCTTGACTGACTTCCGCCTAGGTTGTCGAAACGTCAGTCACATGAAACAATCTTTTTCAGGACTGCACTAATCCGGACCATCACAATGACTTGCTCATAACATGACCCCTGGGCTCAAACTCTTTACAGTAATGATCGCCTTACTCACATATCACTTAATTCTAGCTGACAAAAATAAAAGTTAGCTTTTATTTAAAGCATAATATTCTCAGAAATATAACATGAAACAATAATGATAACAATAATCCTCAATTACAATGTAAATAATTAATGATAACAATGACAGTGAAAATGGTAGTGATAGTGATAATAATAATATATGATAATCTAACTATATAATCGTTGGGTACCTGTTTGCTCGATCGTTTGGTCAACAGGCAATTGACTAAAAGCATTACTGGATCGCTGAACCACAAAATCGCCAGCTGTTAAGGCTTTATTAACAGCAGGATGTGCATCCTCCAGGGACAGCATATCACACAAGTAGACAGGAAGGTACCTAGATGGACAAAAAAATAGATAATATAAAGTTTAAATACAAATTACTTGGTAGTCATGCTAACTGATTTGCGAGACTAATGACAAGCATACGATTACATTGACAAAATGGAAATAGTGGATTGATATCAAAGTTGGATATTTAAACAAAATCAGGTAAGACAAAAACAATATCAAGCAAGTATATTTATGCATTACCTTGAATAATTAACGCGATCATATGCGAACATCCAGGGAAGCATGCTTCGAATGCAGTTGAGGTGCAAATCCCAATCGCCTTCTCTGATCGACCTTATGAATAGCAGAAGCACACCCACCATCTCGAGGTATGATTGCCAGTACTGACACATCTTACTGGTTGGCTTCTTAGCTGCGAATTTCATCCTTAGCTCTTCTAGTTGATCCGTTTGGTAGAGTTTCTGGATTGTAGAGGTCGCAACGTCATTGCGCACTTCAGCAGTGATGGGTTCCAAAGTTTGCCTGAGAACCTGTATATGGGGGTCCCGTTCTGTTTCACCAAGGAATGCTTTCCAGCTGAGACGTAGCTAGGCTTCAAGTACCACCTAATTATGAAAAAATAAAAATAGCAATTATTGACATTATCAATATATTCAGAACTATTACAATAACAACGGTATGTTGAAGTTTTTAACAAAATAGATAAGCACGTTAAATTGATGTAAGCATACGCGTGAACATGAGTTTATTTCGGTTATCACCTTATGCGTTCGCACTGCTCTGTTATAGTGCCTTCCTTCAAGTACACCTTTCAGTGAGCCACTACCAACTAATGTGGATTCAAGCAGAAAGTCTCCAAGACCACTGTCGCCAAACCGCTTCCCAATAACTGAGAGGAAAACACACGTTATGTGGAAACTTCCCATTCGTAGTACAATATTTGAAAACTCTTGTTGTTTCTTCCATACTACTTCTAGGGCCTTGGCATAAATTGCCTGATCTAAAACGACAACAGTGTCTGTTAATCCAAGCCATTTCAGTGGACCTCTTAAGCAAAGTGTAAACTGTGGAAAGCTCTGTTGGAGAGGCGTCTATGAGCTGACTATACCCAACAACGCTTTTTGATGGGACATTCTGTTTACAATCGCGTTGAAGCCAGTCCATCCTGGTACAGTTTGCTTAGTGTCACCAGTCGAGCTAGGTAGTCTTGCTAAAAACCATGCAAAGTCTTTCGTGGAAGCCTTGGAGTGATTTTCTACTCCTATCAGAGAGTTGACATCTACATTATATTCACCAGGACCGCATCTCCTTCCAGCATTGTATTCGTGAATCTGTTGATATTAACATTTTTGTATAAGTTCATCTATCCATGAATTATCAAGACGTTAAACGTCTGAACTTTGTTAGGGTATATTAAAGCTTTTAGGTAGCAAACTTTTAAGTAAATCTTTAGCCTTGTTAACGCTACGTAACCGCAGATAGTGGCGCGGTTAATGAGTAACACTATTTGATATTGACGGTCTAGCCTACGGAACATAGAACTATTGTACATTTACGATTACAGCAACGGTAGTTTCTAATGTGATTTATACAATACAGTTACAGCGCTGGGTACGGTAGGGTCAGTCTCCCACTAATACAAAAACCGTTTGTGCCATTTTCACACAACACAGCATTTAAAGTAGAGATATATGTACTTGCCTGGCTTGGCGGAGCAAGAAATGTGCGTCTCCGGGTTTTCTTTTCACGAGTTACAGTCGGTGGTGGGTCACATCCTGAGACTTGCCGTTGAATAACAATGCCATTGGTGCAATGGGTTGTTCCTCGTCCAGATAATGTTTCCTCAAGCAATTCAATGTTATCCCAGCAAAACATAGTGAAGACATTGGGTGATATACTTTTGGGCAGTAGAACACATGCATGACCCTGTGCTTGTAATTGGCTCTCCGCGATTTTTGTCTCTACCTTAAGAACTTGGTCGTATGAGATTCCATGGCCATATCTGTTTAGCAGTGTGACAACTTCTTTTGACCCAGTGAGGTTTTTGACTGTCAGAGACAAGCCAATGTGCTTAGGTGTTTTGTGTCTTCCCTTGGATACATTATACAAGAGGTCCTGAGCAAAGGATAAAACTAGTCGTTCACTTTTGTTGTCAATATCAATCTTGACTTTGTTGTCGTCGACAATTTTGTCTTCATCACACAGGATCCATGCCAGGAGGTTATAAACAATATTTGGCACCGATGTATTTTCTATTTTTATGTCACTAGAAAGCGGTGGCCATGACATACTTGATTTTTGCTTCAGCAATGCAGCTCGAACTGTCTTGGCAGCATAATAAACTTGGTTCTCATCTTGTTGACTATGTGTAACTGGAATTTTGCTCTCGGCTACATTGTTTGATCTGGAAATACTACACTCCACAATGTGACCTTTTGATACTTCGTCACAAAAGACGATCTCGGCCTGTGAACGGTGTCGTGGATGCCAGAAGCTGATTTTTCCTTGGTATGCTCTCTGCATTCTAATCTTCGATTTTTCAGCTCGATAGAGAGGATTTTGTATGCCTTGTTTATCTAGAAGTTCAATATACCGTTTTCGTAGGTCAAACATTCTTACGACTTCGTGATTACAAAATATTGTCGGTTCTAGCTCGGATTGTAGTGCTTGAAAAGCTGCACCGTACTGGCTTTCAAGTTTACCCTCTTTATTTTTTATGAAAGCTTCTAGCTGCTTTGCATTTGTGTATCTGCGGTAGCAGGTTCTATGGTAGCAGAGTTCTATCGCAATTGGATCTTTATTGGTTAATGCTAAAATTAATCTTTGGTTCCCTTGGATGTTTGCTGCTTCTAGTAGTGCTGTTCCAGCCTCCATAGTTTCACAACATGTCAAACTTTCTTTCCTTCTTCTATCTTTCGGATCTGGTTTTTCGTCTTGACAGATGGCGCATTTTTTCAACTCTGTAGTTGGAATAGATTTTCGAAGGCATGGATTAGACAGCTGTTTATTGTCCTCATCCAACTGATTAGTCGACAACTGTTCAGCCTCTATCTTCCTCCTTTTCTCAACACGCTCGAGAAGATTTTTGGCTGTATAACTTTGATAACATGCACGGTGGTAAAAGCCAAATGGGCCATCATCCCATTTTCCAGACATGTTATCAGCAGTCTGATCGTGCCTAAGGTTGGCAGCTGCTTTAAATGTTTTCCAGCTAACATCAGTAAAGCTAGTGAGTGAACCTTGTACGCCGTCTTTATGGCACAAACAAGTCTGTTTTAGTGAGGTTGCCATATTATTGTTGTCGGGCACTGAGGAACAAAAAAAGGAAGCATTTTATTAAAACTAGTAACACCAAAACGTAAAGTAGCCTCAGTACGATTATTTTACATTTGTGACACAGATTTTCTTTAAAAACATGATGAAATACAATAAAGATCAATACATTACACATGAAAACACTAATTTGACCTTATATAATCATATATTTATGGGAATGTTAGCGTATACTTACAGTTCATCTAGATGTAGATCCACCTCGTGGAGGCTGCCATCTTGGATGTTGAATAACCGCTGACTAAGCACAGGTAGCCCAAACGTTATGACATTGTGAATTGTCCAAAATAGAACGTTTTCAATTTATAGATGAATGACAATTATAAATATATATATATAGTATAAATGATCATGGCAACAAAATGGTTACTATCAGAGAACTAAACAAAGTATTAGAACAAATTGAAGGAATTGAAGGATCGGGACAAATATGGAAAACGGCTGAGTAGAGCAAAATGAACTCATGGTAGAGCTGTGTGCCTGTATTACTTTTTATTAAAAGTGACAAATGTTATTGCTGAAATATAAAACTCTGTCATTTATTTATCCAACTGAAACTTGTCTGGTAAAGTCTGTAAACACTGGAAAAATTCAAACCGGAAGTGAAACTCACGTAACTTCCGGTGTCAATGAAGAGTGCGATAATTCCCTTTTTCCTTGATCTGCTGAGCATTTTCGATTGAAAATACTTCATGGACAAGTTTTTCACTGTGTACACAAAATTTTACGGACTCTTTGTGTTAAAATCTTCTCAAAAATTAAGTTATATGCATTTTTTGTTCTGTTTTTGACCAGTCAGCTTTTAATTTATTTAAAAAATATAAAAAGATAATTCTTCAATTATTTTTTGTTCTCAATGCAATAAAAATAGTTCGATCAGTAAAAGAAAACAGACAGGACTGTTTTCCACTATGAAACGAGGGTTAAAACTGCAAAAATGCAAAACAATGAAATGTTAGTGCAAAGGAGTATGGGTATTTCAGGCCTGGTTACAAAGCCTTTTGGACACGTTAAACACGTGTTAACAAGCAGATTCGTAATCAGCAGGGTCTGAGCTTTAAAACGATACCAAGAACAGCTTGCCACCCCTGGGGTGCAGCCAACTCGAAAAAAAGAGGGCTTGGCTTCTAGACTATTATTGTTAATGTGCATTTATTACTTTATTTAGTTTCTATATGTCATAATACTGTGCAATCATATTAATTACTCAGGGCCTGTAGTTCAATCAAAACAGATGAAACATCTTTCTTCTATAAAATACTTTTTAGTAAACAATGATAATTATAATAATAATAATAATAATAATAATAACAATTATAATAATTATAGTTATGTAATAATTATGATGATTTATTATCACTACTACTAAGGGTTATGATAACAACAATAATAATAATAATAATAATAATAATGATAATGTTGACACTATCAATAAGTTTTGAAGTAACTGTTTCATTAATGGTGTCACCTGTTGCATTCTTTAATAATTTTGCCTTTCACTTGTAAATATCAAAGTTTAACCCGTAACACTGAATCAGCTCAGCTGTAACAGGTGCCGTTATGGCTGATACTGTGGCCCATACAGTAAATACAGTATATAGAATTTTTTCAAAGCTGTAAGTGTTTTACTAGTGATAGCAATTATTTCAACAATTGCAGCAGCAGAAGATAAAAATCCTATTGGGCTTGTCTAATTGTTTTTACCCTATAAAGAATATTGTATATGAAAATGTTAGTATCTACAGTAGAAAAAATATATGCTGTGCTTCAATTTTTTTGTTCAGAGTTATTTAAACCAGTTATGTACATTTATTTCAAACCAGGTTTTTTTCAAATCCAATAGTTTTTGTTTTTTAAACCAATTCAATTTTTTTTAAACCAATTTAATTTTTCTACATAATTTAATTTATACTGTGGACCTTTTTTTTCAAATCAGTGTTTTTTCAAACCACCTTGTTTTTCCCATATTAGTCCAAGACCAATAAAAAAAATTATAGAACAACTGGTATGCTATCGATGGTTGCTTGCAATGTCAAGTGGAGATGAAGTACTAATAAATCCAAAACTCAGTGAAATCTTGGTGTGTTCTAAGTTAAAAGAGGTGAAATATGTGGAAGAAATTTCCCAAATAAAATTGATGTTGTGAAAATAGACATGGCACTGTGGCAAAACAAATTTAACTTTTTAACATTGACAAAAATTGCTTTTGCTTAGAGAAACTTTAACAAGTCTCACTTCCTGAAAAAGAACATTAAGCTATGAATGGCTAATCAGCTGTTCAGTTTTATGATGATCTGTACAGTATGTGTGTTGAATTTGTTACAAAAATCACCCAACAAGCAACACTGGGGACAAAATATCACCAAAAAACACTTTTATGACTCAGCCTTCAGGATAAATTGAATGTTTTCTATAGTACCCAGCTCTGTTTTGGAGATTAGCTGCCGGAGTTCACTGTTTGCTGGCTTCTAACTAGTGGCTTAACAATTAGGCTGACCAGGCAGTGGTAATGAATAATGAAGGATATCCATTTTTATAAATATGAACATGATTAATGATTATTTTTTGTTGACGTTTCCATAATCAGGTATAAGTATCTTTTCCTTTCCTCATTACGTGTCCAAATTAAAATTCCACCTTTTTTCCTATCATCCGAACTGAGGGATTCAATATGTATGCCATCTTAAGGATCCCAACATTCGGTATTTGGTTTTTCCAACTTTACTTAAGGATGTAACTCAAGCTATCCCAAACATTTGCTCTGGTGTTTCCAAAACACTCCTTTCGTCATCAACACCCTGTTATTTATGTCCTCAAACAATGGCTGTGCTAGCTTTTCCTCAACAAAATTTGTGTTAAATATTATGATTGAATAATGTTGTTTTACCTAATTTCAAAACGGATATCATGAAACCAGCTGCCTATAAAAATCGGTTTCACAGAAAATGACAATCTTGAGTTCCACCTGGTAGTTGAATCACAAGCAGTTATCAAACACTATAAACTTATTTCTTTGTTACAGCAGGATTAAAAATTGATTCCCGAAATGTTGGTAGCTTTGTATAATCAGAAAAGTTTTTGAAATAGAAAAAAGACTATAGGCTTTTTTTAAAATTAGTATATGTTACGACAAATGTCCAGAATAGCTTATTGTTATGGCTGCAAAGACAAATAAATAATAATATAAATAAAGACTTAAAGACAACTCCCCAAAGGGGCTTTTCAGTGTCATATTAAAAACCTCCCTCTTCCCCAGTTAAGAATCCCAACTGGTAGGAGGCAAACCAGCTGGCTATTTACAAAGCGTAATAAATTTGTCCCTGGGATTACTGAGGAGAAATTCATTCAGTGGTCAGAGTCGGGGAATAGAACCCGGGTCTTCCACATTCAAAGCCCCAGCTCTAACCACTGCACCAGGCTGCCTCCTACAAAAGCAAAACTAAGAATCCATTACCAGTGGAGATCAGCTTTTCTGATAAAGGTTAACCCTTTCATTCCCAGTAGAATGTTAAAATCTCCCAACTTGAGCAAGCACTTTCATTCAACTAGTTTGAGAGAATTTCACTTTTAATTTTGGTTAGTTTGCTTCCTTTGATCAACATGCATTTTCTTATAACCAGATTTCTTATTTTGTATGAGGTATGTAAGGAGAAGTGGGGTGTTGATAACTGACTGGGACTGAAAGGGTTAATTGCTGCAAGCGAAGCGAGTACCCTTCTAACGTAATTTAGTTTAATCCATTTTCACTACATTATTTTAACATAAGTAACATACATAGAATATATATAAGGAAACAATTAACTAAGTCCTAAACTAACAAAAAAAGAAAAGCGATTGCAGTGGGTAAGGACTATATAAGGGAAGATACGAACCATTCAGGCTAGCCAACCAAAACTGCTTACAGTCACTTAAATAAAGAAGCAGTGTAATAGCGAAATCTTCGTATGTCACTAGCAATGAATATATGCGGTACATTCGATCTGTAGTTCAAGTACATTGAGAATCGATTCAGGGATGTCACTAACATTTCGAAATACACGATACGTACGATAAGCAGTTCAAGTCCAAATACATATTTATGAGTGCCTTCATTCGAACAGTATTGTCACCATAGCAAAATAGACCACTCGCAGCTCTGTTTTCTATTAGATTATAACTAGTTTATAAAGTTACACAATTAATGATAATATAATAATAACAGTTGAGTACAATTGAGCTACACAATTGATGATAATATAATAATAACAATTGAGTAATATTTATTATAATAGTAATAATAATTATAATAAAAATGATAATAATAACAAGATTTTGTGTTCTCACAAGAATTGCACAGCATTATATTTCTGTCGAGTCTCTTAAAACCTCCACCATATATCAGGCTTTCAGTTTCTTTCTTTGGATTTGTGTAACAGGTTAGGGAATTAAGAGTCTGGTCAGGAATGGTACCAGATGCAGTTGTGCGACAAAACATGTTCGTTGAGCGGATAGACTTATTACATCAGGTCTCACCAAATCAACATGGTTGCTCCCTGATTGGTTATTGGCCAATGAACAGACTTGCAGTTGGGCCATGGCCGTGGCAGGGGTCTCTTGTACCTTCGGTATCACATTTTCAGGAACACCGAGAAGATGCCGGAGCTATGGAAATTGTTTATGTAGAGTTTCCATCATGAAGATACGTATGAAGCAGAGGAACTACAAGATGAACTTAGAACTTACCTTTCCCTTTCGTTTTCTGTTCCATAAGAATCCACATCCTTTGACCCTGATTTCCCATTCCAAAAGCTAATGTTACCTGGCGATCCAAAATCTAGAATGGCTTCAAATTTCAGAGGTGTAGAGTCTGCCATGTTTGGACTCCGGATGTGGACTTTACATCCCAGATACTGGACTCAAGATTTTAGGTCAATGGATTCCAGATTCCAAAAGTTTAGTTTTCTAAAAGCCCATATCTGCTGATCCTGATTCCGGATTCCAAGAGCTAATGTTACCTGGGTTCCAAAATCTAGAACGGCTTCATCCATGTTTCCCGAGTGCCTTTAAAGATTGCTTTTCTACTGCAAAATCCAAACCCAGGTTGTTTGTACCTGACGCTCAGGAGAGTTAAAATCAAAATGACAACACATCTACAATATTAGTCTATTTTTTTGTCTCTTGACATAACTGTGAGTGAATAAATCCAAGGTGCTTGATGAAAGACAGTTTAGATCCAAGCGAAATACTGTTTCTCTGCGTAGAGACAGCTGGAGAATACACTGATCTGCCAATTGACTTACTTAAACATGGCTTTGGATGATCAACTTCAAAATGATTAAGAAAAAGATGATCTTGTTCTGTCAATTACACAAGCTGAATTGTCACACGTATTCAGTTTCGAAGATTGACAAATAGATCTGGAAATTCGTCATAATATGAAATCTTTAGTATTCAGATACGAGCTGAAATTATGTGGGGCTAATTTGGTTGAAGTCCATGATTGACTTGTACCATAATATTGTTGGTAAACTTCAAAATATCCAGGCTTCAAAACTGAAGAAGACGCGAAGGATGAGAACGACATTATTCCAAGAAATGCCCGATCATTGCATGTGCATTAAATTTGTTTATGGACTTTTTTCTGACGGACAAAATTTCGAAAACCAAAAAATTAAATAATTATAAATTATTCTCAAAAAATGTTAAATCAAAATATATTAAAAATAAATATATAAAAGCCAAAAGCGTTTTAAAATAATTCAGCAAAATTTATACATAGAAAAGAATGGAAACAGCTTATATCAAGTAGTATATTTATTCACTTCTACGGGTGTTTTAAAAGTTTTTGGACAGTTTAGAAAGTATATTCTTTTGGCAGATTTCATATATGTTTTCAGAACTTTCCTATAAGGCAGATAAAAAGCCTCGTTGGAATAAATATTTTCCCGCCAAAAGATGCGAAATCTGTGTCGTGTGTATTTCTTTACTTTCCCGCCATTCTTGTTCATTTTCAGTAGCAACTACATACTGTAGATGTTCCATGTTTTGATATAATTTGCAATTTTGAACCTAAAAACGAAATCTGTTTAAGAGCACAGGCAGCAATTTTACGATCCAGATATTGCAAAAAAGCAAGAGCAGGGTAGCGAAATGGTTAAGCTCACAAGAGTTTTACGATAAGCCAAGAAGTGTTCGATCATCAATCCTTGATAGAACCGCAAAGAAAGTTATAGAAAGAGCAAAGTATAAAAGAGGAAATTCTACAAAAAAAATCGGCAAACAAATGAAGAACAATGGTTTGCCTGGCTCTGCAGCAACAGTGTGGAGGTATGTGTCAAGAAAAGGATTGAAACCTTTGAGGCAAAAAAAAACTCCCATTTCTAAGCAAAAATCAGTGGAAAGCTCACTTGGTATTCGCCTTATATACCTTTTTTCATCTTCCAAACCCTAAAAACGATATCGTATGAGGCTAGCAGGAAAGTCAAGTTCTGCAATCTTACCAAGTTAAAGGAAGCGCCAAATGGATGGTTTGGGGTGGCATGACCTGAGGCCACGGCCTTACTTCCCTACATTTCATCCCGCAAGGACAAAGTGTAAATGGTAGAGTATTATACCACATAAATCCTTGAGCAAGAAGTGAAGCCTCTTTTCAGCCCAAGATCTGTAACAAAAGTGTCTGTAAAACGAAAGCTTTTCACTATAAATAGCACTTGGGACGTTTGTTCAAGATGGCGCACCAGCTCATACGGCGAAAGCAGCCCAGCAGTGGTGCAAGAGAAATCTCCCGAATTTTATCCAAAAAGATGAGTGGCCAGCAAATTCACCTGAACTTAATCCCATTGAAAACCTATGGACCATCATCGACAAAGTTGCATACAGAGATTCGATCCCTAAGATGATGGGAGGACTAAGTACAAGGTTACAGCAAGCCTGGCGAAACTGTGCCTTTAGTAAGCCTAAGGGAGCTAGCTCGTTCCATGCCGCAACGGATCAAAAATATTATGCAGAGCAATGGGGGACACTCCTGATATTGATGTTTCAACAGTGGTCAAAGGAAACAATGTACATAATATAATAAAGACTTTATTTAGGTGTCAAGTCTTTCTAGCTGGCCAAAGGCCTACTAATTGGGCACACCATCTTTACCACTCTAAGGTGGAGGGAGTCTTTTCACATTACGTCACACAAACACACAGATATATTCCCCGAGGGCCTTCGGTTTAACGTCCTTATCCGAGAAGACGAGAAAGTCTAACCATTTGCAAATGTTAGAGCAAAGGCAGCACTTTCTCCTCAATTATTTTAAGACCCTGAGTGTTGGTCCGGCCGGGAATTGAACCCAAGACCTTCCGCATAATAGACTGGCGCCTTACCAACTAGGCGGTTAAATTCATTGTGAGCAATCCAGGAAACAAAATACAACATATATTTGGTGGAAAACATAAGTGCGCGTGCACACATTTGGTGGGAAAATGAAAAAATTGAATATTCCGATAAAAAGATGGCGCAAAAAATATATGATACTTTTGCGTATGTGATTTGTTTCCCAGTACAAACGTGGCTTACACAACAGACTTACAAACTAGAGGAACAAACGTTTGGAACACCCTGTATATCTGACGAGAGGGCAAATCAAAGAATATTGAGTGAATATTTCAAGTAAACGCCGGATCGTCTCAATTTCTGACCGGGATGTAAACTCAACTTTCTTTGCCGTGTACTACAACTGAGTTTATGAATAAAGTAGCCGCATGCTCTGAAAAAGGGCCTTTTAGTTTAGTTGGAAATTATTTGGAGAAGAATTAAAGATACAAAGTTTCGTATTCTTCTTCTTCTTCTATGGTTCCAACTTGAAGCAAGCTTAGACGAACCAATAATGCTTTGAAATGCGCCGCCATCGTTCACGATCTCTGGCAGCATCCCAAATTTGTCTTCCTTGAGTGCGCTTTCCGTTAATGCGGCCACTTTGACAGAGATTCTCCAATTTCTGCTTTCCAACGCAGTGCCCAAGAAATTTCAATTGACGTAACTCTATGGTCTTGGGAAGCTCCCTCTTTTTTCCGACGTGGTAAAGGAGTTCAATGTTTATCACTCTTTCAACGTAGGATTTTCGGAGCAGGTGGTGGTAAAAGCACATCTATGCGGCTTCGATGTTCCTTCGTGTTTCCATGTTGAAGGTCTGATGCTACCACTCCATATAACAAGACCGACCATACAAAGGTAATTAAGGAGTCGAGTTTTGATGGTCAATGCGAGAGTTTTCTGTCGGTGAAGATGGTTCTCATATTGGTGCATGAACGTGTCTTTGGCCATGCCTATTCGCTGTTTTATCTCTTTCTTGCTGTCGCCACTGGCTGTGATGTGAGAGCCTAGGTAGTTGAAGACCGAGACTTGTTCAATGGTTTCGCTACCCAGCTTAGTATTATAAATATTAAATAACATATTATACGTCAAACCTCATGGTGAAATCAGTTACACTTTTTTTTTATTAGGAACACACTTAATAAGAAATGTGAGGCTCAAATCGCCCAAAAAATAAGAACAAATTAAGAACAGTTTGAGCCTAAAATGAAAATTTTAAAATAATTAAAAAATAAGAAAAAATAACAAACTGAGCGTGGCAAGCAGCCATCACACAGAGCATCACACATTAAATATATTTCATTACTTAATACAAGTATACTCCAAATGTAAGAATTACATGTAGTGTCATCTGCTGTAAAATACACAAAATTTGACATATATTTCGAATTATCCCGTATCCTTATAACTTTTAATCAAATATGCCGTATCCCTATAATTTTTAATCAAATATGCCGTACCCCTATAATTTTTTCTCAAATATCCCGTATCCCTGAAACCCCTAACAGGGCCTCACGTGTAATACCATTAAAATGACGTATCTTGCATGAACACATGTTCTTAAACTAAAAGTTGGGGATACATAAACACTGAAAGGTCTTTGAAATCGATTTTCAACCATAAAAAATATATTGCAGTTAAGAAAAAAAAAAGAACATTTTGAGTCTCAAATTGTTGAAACTGCAAATAAGAACATTGAGCCTGGTTCTTAATAAAAAAAAGTGTAGTTTGTAAAATAATGTCTCTTGCAGTTTGATTTATATTGCTTCACAGTTTATTTTTATCACAACTGGCGTTGAAAGAAGATGGTTTACATGGAAATGCGATCTTAATTAGCTAATATTTTTATGTTTTTATTTCTTCGTTTATTCCTTAGTTTTAGATTCAATTGAGTAGAATAAATCAAACACTCGAGAAAGTGTTTCAAAACATTTCGTTAAGACTACATACTTGGATGTGTATCATATTTTCAACATCCTTCTCAGTGCTTATAAAAGTGTGATGAAGCCGGCGTTATCTCTCGTGTTTGATATATAGTTGTTACCAATAGCTGTGATGTTTGCAGCTAGCAGTTTAAATTGTTACAACGAAAAATTGATATATCACCATCCTTTGTCATTATAACTATAAGAGTTTTCAAATTGATATACAAACACGTACGAAACTTAATTGCATCCATTCATATCTATAAAATAGGTTGTCTATAAGAAATTCTTTTTTTTCTGTGTATGTATTATTTATGGTACATAATTCCCCACCCTTGAGTGCCAGAAGCCATAATTAATTTCCCATTAATTTCATATTCCATATTTTCGCATTTGTTAAAATTAATTAGCGATCGCCCTTTTAACGCCCGTTGCCTTTTTTTTTCTCAAAAGATACAACCATGCACCTATTTAATATCCATTTTAAATTGGTTGTCGCTTGTTTTACCACTCTTTTTCCCCCTCTTTTTTCAAACGTAAGATCTTTTTGAACTGGATGATCGCCAAGTAAAAAAATAAACTTTTCATAAAAATTATAGCAATCTATGCAATTTCATCGCGCGCGCGCTCTCTTTTGGTTATTTCAATATGTATACCACCGCTAGTTTTGTTAACAGTTTTACAAAATTTTTATTTTTGAAATTGGAAAACATGTGACAGTAAAAATATAATTTATAAATGTACACTGGTGAGATCATTCAGTATTTATTTGCACGCGGGAGTTTCATTACATAATTGAATACGCACTTGCTATAGCAAGATGTTTTGATAGTTCTTGTTTTGTGTTTTAAACACAGTAGGAATCTACTGAGTGAGGTTCCATGGAGTAGAGATAATAGGATTCGAGGTCCCTTACAAGGTTCTTACTCCTGGGCCTACGGTTTAACGTCCTTATCCGAAAAGACGTGAAAGTCTAACCATTTGCAGATGTTAGCGCAAAGGCAGCACTTTCTCCTCAATTATTGTTGGCCCGGCCGGGAATCCAGAACCCGAGACATTCCGGTTCCAGCACAGCAGACAGGCGCCTTATCATGCGGCCTTTATGCATTCCCGTTCAAAAATAGAATAACATCAAACTATACAAATGTCAGTTAAAGGTTAATTGTCAATTAACTTCGTAATTTTAAATTACAAAATAACATTTAGTTGCCGAGAACTGTCAGCTGACTGTTAAGAATTTTTTCATTTATCGATATCAAGAGGTACATCTGTGTCGTCGGTCTCAAAAGCCATTTAAAACAAAATACAAAAATTGATTTTGTATATATTTAACCTTTTTAGGTTTATAGTTTATGCCTCTTTTCGTCAATTATACTCATTATCATACAGACGGCGATGTTAGACAATATAAATAATTGAAACAAAAATAAAATTCTGTATACACTCTTTTTTTTTTATAAGAACGCCGTCTTATTTTTGGGCCGAGGCTGAACGTTCTTAAATATTTTGGGGATTTCAGCCTCAAATGTTCTTAAAATGTTTTTA
>JAOTRI020095479.1:4917-14975 GCA_028564885.2 Zoanthus sanctaehelenae | reverse complement strand
ATATACTAAAAAAGACAGTTTCCACTTAAAAATATCATATCAAAACCATACATGTTGCAAAACCTACATTAACCTATATATCTCTTTTTAAACAACTAAAATTAATTGGATATATAGATAACAACTTATGTTTATTAAAATTATATAAGGCTAAAATTATTAAAAAGTTATAAAATCACAAACGTTTTCGATCAACTTGATCATCTTCAGGTTATGAAACGCGAGTAAAATGTTTTCGTTTAAAAGGAATGTGAAAACAAAGTGTCATAGTTAAGTAATTCCCCTGGGGAACAGGCAGAGTTCAAAGGACTTGATTTGTTTGTTAATTATTGATCTTAACCTCGGGAAAGCAGTGAGTTTTGTGGTCCGTCGACGGCCATGTTCCCCTTGGTTTTACCTCAGGAAAAATCGGCGGTCACGGGACCACAAAACACATTGATTTTCTCGGTCTCAATCAAAAGGTGTTAAAAGAAAATCAAACTATAACAAATTGGTTTAATTCCTAGCGGTGATTATAGAAATGGTGCGCGCTGATTAGTTAAGAACTTCGTTTTCTCTAGCTATAATCACCGTGTAGTGTTTATAGCAATGACGCCTTGACGGCTTTCAGTTTACAAAATGGGGGCCAGGTTTGTTGCTGTTTCTGAGTCGGAAATGTTTTAAATTGCCGTTCTATTTTCTTGAATAATTACCATAGCAATTATACTAAAACAATTAGTCACCTCAGGGTCTGTGAATATCGCGTTAGTCACCTCCGCTTCGTCTCGGTGACTATTCTCCGATATTCTTTTCTCCTTCGAAGACTAATTGTTAAATAATTCTGTTGTCATATCTCTAGCCTGCTTGGGGTCCGCCACAGGCTCCCCATTCCCCAACTGGGCCGCTACGCTGGCTATCATATCTCCATTAAAATTGGTAGTCACTCCTACACTTCATTTGTTAAAATTACAAAAATAATGTAAGCTAGAAAATTCTCTAATGATGTGAGTCTAAACACAGAACATTTTGAAAATAGAAAGTATGATAGGAAGTACAAAATAAGAACATTGTGAACCGTAAGTTACTGAACAATTAAGAATTTTAAACCTGAGCTCATTTTTACAGGTTCTCAAAAAAGTATTTTCCTTCTATTATCTTTAATCCAGAAATTTTTTATTGGTTATTTAATGAATGTTTTTGTTGGAGAAAGCGAAGAACGAAATAAATAATGTAAAATTAGACTGGAAAATTTGACAAACCAATTAACAACCAACTACAAAACCCATTAGGATGTCATTTTTCACACTATAAGCATCATCGTATGCTTTTGGCCGTCTGCATGTTTGACTCGCATGACCTAATAGTCTCTACCAAAGTCGCAGTATACAATTAGTGCCTTGTGCCCCTCCTGATGTATGGCAGCGAAACCTGGACCCTTTGCCACCACAAAGTCAGGCAACTTCGCACTATCCAACAGCGTCTCTTTCGCCTCACTCTAAGCGTCAAGTGGGAAGACTTCGTCAGCAATGAGATGGTGTTGCAGTGGGTACACGGTGAAGACATTGAAATCAAGCTTGTAAGGAGTCGCCTATATTGGTTAGGTCATGTCTGTAGGATGAATGATAATAGGCCGGTGAAGGAACTCCTGTATTGTGAGCTTGTTCGTGGTTCTCTCAAAGTAGGTCGATCCAAACTCTGTTTCAAGAACACATGCGAAAATTATTGAAGGGTGCCGATGTTTTAGATCATTGACAATTGGTGGTGCATAATACAGCTTTAATTCAAAATCCAAATTTACAATTCCACTACTTTCATTAAATCATAACAATATATATTACCAAACTATGATTGCTCTATGAACCCTAATTCAAATTAATCAAATTAGAGCAGTTGAGTAACCACAAAATGGGGACACTTCACAAAATCATAAACATATAAATATATATGTTATTTATAATGATAAATTAATAATAGAAAATGTTAAAAGCGTTATATTAGAAAATGCAGTGATACATAAAACGACACTTTATACAACTTGTTTTTCTGGTTTTTATGTTTTTAAATTTTGAATATTTTGTTATTCTACCCAATGCTATTGAAAAGAAATGAAAACTGAAACTGTTTCAAACCTTAGCACTAGATATTCCAATTTCATATTCTCTACAGCTTCTTCACAGCCACAGTCACAAGCACAGCCACATGTTTCGTCTCAGGCATCACTTCAGACTCCACCCTTGCCTGCTGGTCCTAGTAGCTTGTGGCAGGAACACAAAAGGCTGTTTGGTTTCAGGCAGCTACAAACCAGAAACGCCAGTTGAAACCCAACAAGGATATGTTTTCCAAAAGAGTTAGGAAAGAGCCAACAGTAACTCGAAAGTTTTTCTGCCTTGCAAGCAAGGATGCAAGGAAAATTCCTACTCCAAGCGAAAACATGTTGAAAAAAACCTCCCTTGGAGAGAAATAGATCACTATCAAATTCATTAATCATATTTTCCAAAACTACAAATGGCAGGGGGCTTGACACTAGATGAACAGGATTCTGAAAAGGTTTTAAATTTTGTTCAATAATATTAATGTACAGTAAGGAATAGTAGTTTTTAAACAAAAAATTATTGCATTGATATTGCTCTTCACAATGGGTAGAGAAAAGGTGATATGCAAGCTAATAGTTTTACTTTCTTCTAGATTCCATGCATAGCTATGAAAGCAAAGGGAATGTTTTAAAACTTAAATTTATTTTAATAAATCAAAATCTATGCAGCTTCTTGCTAGTATTTCAGATAAGTTAAAAGTATACTGTACATAGCTAACTTGAATTCATTTATTTCTTACATATGCAGACAATTATTTCAATTAATTCACTATCTACCATTATGTTGCAATTAATTTTTATTAATCAAAAACTATTATAATTCAGGAGGTTGATATGCTGGAAGAGTGCTTGAGCTGTGGAAAATTATTTTATCCTCATGAATTGAGCCACCACTTAGAATCTTGGAGGTATGTGAATTTAAAAATGTTGAAAAGGTTCCAAAATTCTCTAAATAATGGTAAAAATTGTTTTTTAATTGTTATCAAAATAATTTTTATGAGCGAAGACTACTTTTTTAATTTGTAGACTGAAAAATTTTCCTTTCCAGAGTTCCAACTAACAATGCAACATTTTAATTTCTGGAAATTTTTGTTGTTAAAAAATTACTGTAAAAACTTTACTTCCTAAACTGTGTAAGGAATACTTTTTTTTGATAGCTGCATGCTACATTAAGAGAACTTTTTAGAGCCAATTCAACAAACCTTTATATTTCGAAGACATAAATGTTTAGAATTAACTTTATAACAAGAAAACTAAATTGAATTTCAAAATTTCTTGACACCATTTTGGAGTTCATGATAAAAGCTATCATTCTGCAAAATTTTGTGGCGAAATCAGTTGTAACTTTTAATATAGCTGCACGTGGTGTTAAACTTTGCTTCGAGAAAAACCCATTTGAATTAATACTGCCAACTGGTTTGTTTACTTTTGGTAACAGTTTTACTTGAAATATCTCATGAGCCAAATCAGCATTTGGAAACATTTATTATTACTTTAAAAGTGGCTTTCAAGGACAAGAGTTTTCTATCAAAAAAACAAAATTTGATAATTTTTTGCATTTCAGACTGCACTGTAACCTTAAATAAAATAATGACTTTCAAGATCTCTAATTTAATAGTCCATAAGGCTGAGAGGTTTGTTTTAGTATAAACGTGCTATAAATCAGTGAAATCCTCTGATATCATTGCAAAACAGACCGTAAAACAGGCTCATCGTTTTGATCTGCCATCTTTTCTCTACTTATTGGCTATCATAAGTAGACCTCTAGTAGAGTAGCCAGTCAGAATGCAGTATGCATTTTAGACCATTAGTAGGTATATGTACTAATGTGTGATATTTACTTCTAATATATTTTGTTATTATTTTTGTTGCTTCTGCTGTAGGGAAAGTGATCATGATGGGCCAACTCAAAATAGAAGCACAGATGCTGAAGAAGCAGAGACAGCATAGAGTGCACATTATATTTCAGAAATTGCCTCAGCAGGATCTGCTGCTGACACTTTGGAAGAGGTAGTTGATGTAATCTCAGATAGGGAAGATGAAGCTGAGACAATTCTAGAAAATGGAGTTGAAGTGGTTCAGGATACTGGGGAAAGCCAAATAGATAATTTAGTGCAATCAGACCATCCTAGTGATATAGGAACTTCTGAAGCTGCACCAGTTGGGGACAAGGGATCCGACAAATCACTCAACGATGCCGTTGCATCAGTTATAGCACAGATTAATGCCGGGGGTGATTTCAATCCAGTTGGAATATTAGGAAAATTTCAAGAGACTGTTGTGCAAGGGAGGCCCCTTGACATTGAAGATACAACCACAGCACTTGAGGGAGAGAGTACCTTAATATCTGTAGATAGGGAAAAGCTCTTAGTAACTGGCCTTGACGAAATCTGCCATATACAGAACCTGAGACTGACTTTAGAAGTCCAGTTTTATGGAGAGGTAGGAGTTTACTAAAGGCTTCATGAGCATGCAGTAAGTAACAATGGTTTCTGATTGTACAAGAACTTACAACTCTATGTATTATAATTGGAATGCTGGTACATGAACTTTATCACGATAATAATAATAATAATAATAATAATAATAATCAGTATTTATTTAGCGCTTATCCTATAAAGCTCTAAGCTCTTTACAAATATATACAGGTTTTTAACAGTTTGAGAGTCTTAGAAAGTCCACTGAGCTGCTCACAAGTTGATCATAGTTGATTTAATTTGGTCATCAAGCTTGTAACCATGTAGTTCACAGGCCACCTAAGCCTTAGGTTATTATTAGTCATTGCTGCTACATATATATTATAGTTATCTTCCATAGAAAGTTAAAAATTAATTATTTTGACAAATTCAAGGATATTGCAAAAAGAAGTTTGCTTTCCTATTTTGAGATCACATTGGTTTTGTGTCTTATGTTTTCACCTAAAACATCTTCAGATCACACTCAAAATGCACAAAGTTAAAGACATATAAATGTTATAAACACAATGTGATTTCATGCAAGGTATGTAACCTTTCTTTTTCAATATTTTCTAATACAAGTTCACTAACATAGCTTTGAACATTTATAACAACAGGTACTTTGAAAGAAATATTAATCAATCAAAATAGTTGTTTGATTTTAATAGCCTTTTGTTTTCTGTGTACAGCTAGCTGTGGACCATGGGGGACCACGGAAAGAGTTTTTTACTCTCATCCTGGAACAGATATATGATAATTTTTTAAAGGAAGGGTTAAAGGAAACCAGGAAGGAGGACAACAACACAGTAGGAAGAATAATAGGTACTGTATAAAATAATTATATTAATTATATAACATAATACAATCAGTATTGTATCAATTCATGTAGATCGCTCACTTTAATTAATTTGCTTCCCACATCTTAATTAACAATTGAAATACAGTACAATTTAAAATTTTCAAATATGTATGGTTTTAAATTTGGATCTCATTTTCTTTTTACCTGTCAACAGTTAAAGCATAATATATTAATGCAGAAATTCAAAGGTAAAATAAAAATACAAACTATAGGAGTAATTTTGTAATTACAAATGAAATGTTTTTTTTACATTCCAAAAAAAATATTTTTTTCTGTACAGTGCTATATTTACTTAATTTTACTTTATCAGTTTGATTGTTAATTTGGACTACCATCCAAGATTGGATTGCATGGAATGAAAGTAACACATGGAACACAAAAGCCAGATTTTAGTTTAAGTATTTCAGTACAAAAGATTAAAAAAAATCCGTATATACTCTGTGTACATTTAAATGCTTTTTCTGATCATAATACGTGTTTTTTCCCTTTCTTTTCATTATACAGCTAGTACAGTTCTAACAACTTTTAGTAAAATGTTGTCTTTTGGAGATATGCAATAACATGTAAGTATAACCATGTAGTCTCGCATTATTATTTTCATTATTTATATACATATGTTTGAAACAATTTTTTAACTATTACTGTTTGTATTATTTGAAATGTAATAACACAAATATAAATTTTACAGACAGGGGTGGAACTTCCAACTCCATCATCAATCACGTTGTGTTTTTATACAAACTGCCATTTTAAATAGTTTGTTTTGTGTACGAATGTTACAATTGTGCATTGGAGCTAGTGAGTGATCATGTTTGATAATTCAGCACATGCATCAAAGTTAACATGAAAGTATTAACTTTTACCTTAGTAGCTCATATTTTAAAACATTTTTTTCTATTGACAAATTTTCTATAGGTGGCCGCATAGCTTCTGAGGAAATAAGTCTCGAAACAATCGGAGATGATCTTGACAGTAAGCGTTTTATATTAGTTGGGTATTTACAGACTGCATAGTTATGATAAAGATGCATGCATAAATATGATAGGGGCACTTAGAAACAACTCGGTTTATCATCACAGTTTTCTCAAAATTCAGTCAGGTAGGGCAATTTTTTTTTGTTCCTTTTTACCGTTGACGCTTTTGCGGAATAAATCTGCACCACCTATTACCAAACTAAGTTGGACAAAGTGACATTTTTAAGGTGGAGTTTGAATGGACGTGGACGTGGTTGGCGCAGTTGGTAAGATCTCTGCTTTCCAACCACAAGGTCCCGAGTTCGATCCCCGGCACTTTGCCGAGATTCAAATATTTGTGTGGCCTTCCTTTCCGCTTAAGCCAACTCAGCTTTCCATCCTCCCGGACTCTCATCCGCTTAACACAACAAAAACCGGAGATAAGCGCCGGCCCCATGGGCCGCTAGGCTTGAAAGGATTTAGCTTTAGCTTAGCTTGAATGGCTAAACGAGTGTGACACAAGTGCACAGAAAAGGGAATAAAGTGTTGTAATAATATGCTGCCGGCCGAATGGTTTGTAAATAATATTAATTGTTACGCAACATAGAAAATAATTTTCGACTTTTTCGTCATATGTTTTTTCTATTAAAAATTATTTTAAAAAATTCAGTGCGCTAGCAAAAATCAGTGCAAGCGCTCTTGATAAACCGGCATTTTTTTAAGTGGCCTAAGAAAAAGTTAATGTAACATTATCTGCACTAGTTAAAATTATTCAAAACATGTTGGGTTAAGTGTAATATATGCTAATATAAATTCAATTCATTTATGTTGTGATTAATGTACTTTATTTTCAAGGAGAACGAGATGCGGACATCATGAAGCTCATGAGCTTTTGCAGAGAAAATAACATTGTACCTTCGTTGCTTCCCTGCCCCCTTGAGTTTAATGAGGTATGCTATTTATTTATTTATTTATTTATTTATTTATTTATTTATTTATTTATTTTAATTATTGAGTTAATACACAATAATTTTCATGCTATGTTCAACATTTGATTTGGTAATTCAGATGATGGCATAAGGCATGCAGAAACTGAAATGTGGGCAATATATACAATATGGATTTTTAGCAATGTTATAACTAACTTTCTGCTTCTCCGTCCATTTCACATCTTGAGAATATATCTCAAGAGATTTCCTATTTCACTTCCCATTATATTTCTATATTAATATTCCTCAAAATAATTTTAGGAAAAACATCAAATAGTTGACTTGTACTTATTTGTCCCAGGCAGTTGCTCAATGTGATCATATTGCAAAGCCGTTGGTTGTGTTCCTTTTTACTAAAGGAGACATACTCAAAACTGTTCTGAGGTAATGTGAATTATAGAAATAAATAAGATCAGTTGTTGAAGGGCAGACTGTTATCAATCAATACTTTCTAAAAACATTTAAAAATTATTAAGTTATTTATAATATTATGTTGTTTGTTTTCTAGAAATATTAATGCTAATGTGAACTGGACGAAGAAAGCTCTATCATGGGTTGCTGAAATGGCATCACCTACTGCAAAAAACTGTGAGTGTGATCACTTATAAGCAAGTATTTCCACATGGTTACAACGATGCCAGCTCCTTTGCTCGCTTTTGCCTCATCTCCTGCTTTGTTACTTAAATCTTACTTTAAGTCCATTAATCTTGAATATTTAGCAAAACTAAAACAGACTTTCTTCTTGTCTTTTTGTCAATCTGTGTCACGAATGCGACTTTAACTTCCAGTATTTAAGAGTGAACGCAATAACAGTTAATTCACCTTTGTACTAGCACATCCATATAAACTATCTTCTTATTGAAGCAACTTATCTAATGAACGGTAACAATTCATGAGACTTTGTCGTCACATAAAATTACGTACACCTACGTAGAAAATCTAAACATATATTTTGATAACAAAACCTCATAATGTACTTTTAGTACTAAATATTTTGAACATATTTAGTCTCTTCCAGTACTGGTGTTCAACCAGATTGTTCTATCAAGAACCTGATCTGTATTCTGCAGCCGCGATCTGCAACTGATCGAAAACCATGCGTGGTTGAGACTTTGGAAGGTAATTATATAAATGTATATTTTGCCTACTAACATATTTTAATACTTAACCCTTTAATCTTTTTTTAAACAGATTATGGAATTAATGGCCATGCCCTAGAAATCTTGGTTGAGGGGGTTGCAGAAACCGTTAAGATGATTGCTGATGGCATAAGGTAACAACATGTTTCTAGTTAGATACTAGAATACAATTATACTAGATATTAAAAAAATATATCACTGCTGTAAATGACATCTATCATTTTTATTCAAACTAGGTGTGAACATAGTGAGTCAGCAGAACAT
Organism: Zoanthus sanctaehelenae; assembly: GCA_028564885.2. NCBI lineage: Eukaryota > Metazoa > Cnidaria > Anthozoa > Zoantharia > Zoanthidae > Zoanthus > Zoanthus sanctaehelenae. The sequence continues at coordinate 6,244 of JAOTRI020095479.1, read as the reverse complement.
GTAAGTGTCAAAAAGAAAAGGTAGAAAAGAATCGTTGTTTATTTCAAGCACAGTTGATGACTGATACAACAATTTTATTTAGTCTCACCCTCTCCTCCATTATTAGGAACATCAAATCAGTTTTATAATGCCTTTATTTTTGATTTGTTACTAATGTAAATTTCAGATACGTAAGGCGAGATGGGAGAGGTGTCAAACATTATGCACGGTGACGATCAAAAGGAAACAAGACTTCTTAAGCGAAGTAAAAGTACCAGTTGGTACATCATTTCAGGTGAAATGACAATGTACCTATATTTTGTTTCAACTTTAATCATTATATGTATTTTCTGCGGTTTTTACAAAAGCGAGTTTAGCTATATCACATGTTTCAACTACGTTTTTAAAATTGTCAAAACTTCCCTTATCTTTAAAGCTGAACTATAACTTCAACTTCAATCCTTTTGCTCAAGAAAAAAAATGTTTTTTAGGAGATTTACGATACAGTGGGTTGCAGAGGTGGAGACGTGCCACTATATTTCACATTACATCGGATGGGCTCAGGCACTGTATTGAATAATAGTGACATTGTCTCTAGTTCGGAAACAGTGTACATTATAGAAAGGGTAAGAGTCTTGAACTGCTGCCATTTCTTAGTTCTCAAAAAAAACGATAGAAAAAAATACAATCAACAAACATATTTGGGTAAATCTAGAGCTAAAAAATCACTGTAGCAAATTAAAATTTCTTTCCATAATTATTAATACTGCACATCACCGCCTCTTTACTTTTAGAATTTTCTCGCTCTTCTAACTTAGTATAATATCAAATGTACACCAACAAAGGCATCTAGGTTTAAAGTTTTACCCTAACTCGAATCGACCATCAGTACGAAAAGTAAATGGGTTCTTATGTTTGTTCATACAACAATAAAAATGAAGTAAATTAACTAATTGAAAAACTGGATTTAAATAAATATTGGTTTTCCTCCAGAAATCTGAAGAAATGAATGAGCGACTTAAAGAAATTGTAAGTAAAAAATATAATTGTTGTTTTGCGGCTAACACGTCCTGATCGTCTTGACGCTGAATTGCTACTGGTAGTGTGGAGGCCGATAAAGCGTAATCGTCTTGACGCTGAAGTGCTACTGGTAGTGTGGAGGCCGATAAAGCGTGATCGTCTTGACGCTGAAGTACTACTGGTAGTGTGGAAGTAGATACAGCGTGATCGTCTTGACGCTGAAGTGCTATTGGTAGTGTGGAGGCCGATAAAGCGTGATCGTCTTGACGCTGAAGTGCTATTGGTAGTGTGGAGGCCGATAAAGCGTGATCGTCTTGACGCTGAAGTG
>JAOTRI020095478.1:7340-25445 GCA_028564885.2 Zoanthus sanctaehelenae | reverse complement strand
GTAATTGGTTCCTGGTGTGATCATCAGAAGAAACCGTCTTGACTCCTTTGTTGACATTTGTAAATCAAAGTTCCCGGGAACATTTTCGAAGAATAAAAAGCTTTTTACAATATCTCGGAAAGATTAAAAGTTATCGAAATGAAATTCAGATACTTATTTAGTATTCATATCAAAGTCTGTAAACATGCAGAAATTCAAAAAATGTTAAAAAAATGTTTTTTTCCTATTCAGTAACCTTAAGTTAGGGCAACGAAACTTGGTGACTTTTTCTAAAACGTTATTCACTATCATTTAATACCAATTAGGTAGATTCATCGAGTTAACCGTTGCCATGGCAATGGTTTTCTGACGGACTTCTCAGTAGCAATAAAAATTAAACTATGGTTCAGACGCAAAAGTGACAAGAAATGCCAGGACCATCAGAGCAGAACATTGGAGGCGACCATCGTGATAAGTACTTGTAGCTAGCTACTCACCTGACAACTAATACTTGCAGAACTAGTAAGACACAAGTAAGACAATAATCCATCGATAATAATGGATCCCAACGGGATAATTAATTTGTTTTTTCAATTGCAAGATTCCATGAAGTTTCCACTTTTTATCTGTTCATCCCTTTGGTATATTTTCAGCTATTGCTTGTATACTTTCTTCTCTGTTCTCTTTCTCTTCCTCCTCCTCCTCCTCTTCCTCCTTCCTCCTCCTCCTTCCTCCTCTTCCTTCCTCCTCCTCCTCCTCCTCCTCCTCTTCCTCCTTCCTCCTCCTCCTTCCTCCTCCTCCTTCCTCCTATTCCTTCTTCCTCCTCCTTCCTCCTCCTCTTCCTCCTCCTCCTCCCTCCTCTTCCTCCCTTCTCCTCCTCCTCTTCATCATCATCATCATCATCATCATCATCATCTTCTTCTTCTTCTTCTTCTTCTTCTTCTACTTCTTCATCTTCCTCTTCTTCTTCTTCTTCTTCTTCTTCTTCTTCTTCTTCTTCTTTTTCTTCTTCTTTTTTCTTCTTCTTCTTTTCTTCTTCTTCTTCTTCTTCTTCTTCTTCTTGTTTTTCTTCTTCTTGTTTTTCTTCTTCTTCTTTTTTCACAAATTCGTTTAATAAAGAAATGAATGACTTTCTAAAAGTTTAAATAAATCATTTAATATTTAATTATTGATTCAACAAAACAAATATATCATTTATTTAACTATACTAAAGGTAGTATTATGCCCGATATATGATTTGTGCCTGCTGTCAAGGTTATCACTTCAGTGTGAGCGTATTTCACGTTGACAAATAGTTTTTCATAAAATAATATATTTACAAGAATAAGAGCTCAGAGTTATAAAAAGTTATTTCAAGCCTGGACGTTTCTTTTCCATTTGTCAAAAATTGGTACTATTGTATAAGTTTGAATACAGTTCATTTAAGTAAGTCTCGAAATAAAACATTAATGACTAGATGCCTCCACTTCATGTGGTCAGTGGACATTCCCAATAATGCAATATGCAGTAAACTGTGGAGCTCGGTGCGAACCCCGGTAAAGAGGATACTCCTCTACACACACATTTGAAGTAATTAACTGATGAGCTGTAAACCACGGAGAATCGATATTCTGATGCTCCTTCAGTTGAGCAAGAAGCGCCAAGAAATCTCTTGTCCTGGAAAAACGAAGAGTAAACAACATGTATTAGTAGGTATGCGTCCGGTTGAGTACCACTTAAACGAGCAAAATAGCCTTTTAGCCATAGCCATTTTCCTTAACATTTTTAGGGTTATAGGTATAGTTATTATCATTTTATTAATATTGTTCTTATTAGTAGTAGCACCATTATTAATCTTAAACGGTCAAGACTTTTGGCCAAACAAATATGGCTGAAAGGTAGGAGGGAGTTCATTGAACCCCCTTCCCCAATGGGCCAATATGAGGTGAGGGAGAGGGCAGGATAACACGTCTGAGAACGGAGAACGGGAAAGGTTCATGTTAGCCAGTCTAGTGGTCAGGCGAAAAACAACTTAGCCATTAAAGACTTACTTTAGGTTCTTTCTCAATCGTATCAATGTTTGTGGTTTCTCCGGATGGACTCACACCTGATGACTTCTTAGTCTTATAAATACATTTACTCAGATCTCCAGAACCAGGTGGACCGGAAGGTCCTGGGACTCCATCTTTTCCTTTTGATCCAGAAGGTCCTTTTACGCCTTTCTCACCTTTAATACCCTTCATGCCTTGCGGTCCTAAAGATCCTTGGTCTCCTTTAGTTCCATTTATCCCTGGGACTCCCGCTGGCCCAGATGAGCCTTGAGATCCAGTATTACCTACAGGACCTTGGGGTCCCACTGTTCCATTATTTCCCGGCGGTCCTCGTGGCCCTGGCTGCCCTTTTATGCCGGGATCACCTTTAGGCCCCGGAGATCCATTTCGTACTCGGATATATTTGGAACTATTCAGCGCTTCTGTTAGGCTTTTTAGGTGTAATTGAATTGATTTGATCTGCAGGTAAAACTAGAATAAATTAGAAATATTACCGCGTCCTGGTAAGCCTAGTTGATAAGGCGCCAGTCTATTGTGCGGGAGGTCTCGGGTTCGATTCCCGGCCGGACCAACACTTAGGGTCTTAAAATAATTTAGGAGAAAGTGCTGCTTTTGCTCTAACATCTGCAGACTTTCACGTCTTCTCGGATAAGGACGTTAAACCGTAGGAGTAAGATCCTTGTAAGGGACCTCGAGTCCTATTATCTTTACTCCTTGGAACCTCACTAGGTTCCTAACTGTTCATAAATGCTAAAAATTCAACAGTTTTTGAAACGACTAAAAACAAACAGAATACAAAATCCGGCAATCAATTTGTACTCACATTTCAGCTTTGTCAATTTGTCGCCTTTTCATTGCCAAGAAGAACAAAAACGATGGAAACACCGGGCCGCTCTCGAACAACGTTGCATTTTGTATCTTAAATTCTTCTTGCTGCACGGACATTATTTCTAGTTTGTTGCATTTTGTCTAAAAACTAGCTAAACGCTAGCTCACTGAAGTCCGCCGTATCGAAATGGCCAAACAGAAACTAGAATTTCCCAACTATAAAAATGAAGCCAGCAAAAAACAAAACATAAATAATTATTAAACTTTGGAAATTTTTTACGAAAAAAAACAAAGGGTGCCTTCGATAAACTATGATTCCCTACAAAATTTTCAAAACTTGATTTCGCGTCTGGCTGTCAGACCCAGACTCTCTGGCCTTGACTCTTACCCTTTAAACCCTGAGGAAGCGGTTCATATCCTATGACTTAGGGTTCCACACGATCTCTTCTTCTTAGCTCATGTATATACCAAGCACTTTTCTCAAAATCCTTACAGTTCGTAACTGTACATTCTGTTGTAGGAATGCTGTTCGGAGTGTAATGCCTAGTCTCCCAACCCACTTACGTAACTTTCTTGTTACTCCACCTAGGGTACCAACAATTATAGGTGTTATCTGAGCACTTTTTAAATTCCACAGCCTCGTAATTTCCTTCTTCAGGTGCTGGTGTTTTTCGATCTTCCACCCCTTGTTCATTGAGTCTTGAATCCCCAGGAAGATCTAGTCCAAGAGTAAAGCAGTTCCTGGCCTATTTATTGACGTTTACAATGTCAGGTCCTCTAGCTTCAATGTGACCATGTTGGTCCCATCAGATATAGAAATCCCATTTCCCAGGGTTTTGGTTCTTTCTTTAAAAATCCCAATAATGAAGTAAAGCAAATCAAAGAACAAGAAATTTCTCAAAAAATGGAGTTACGAGATTATTGAGTGTGATTCAAATGTTTAGGTTGAGAAATTGAAGAAACAGTTGTTGGACGCAGGAAGGTCAGCGGTGGCCATTTCAAACACTTCAGAGAATACAAGTGGACTGCATGAATTGCAAACACTGCTAACATCCACAAAGGAGGAAAGGGATAATTCAATGGCTCAGGTACTCTTGGTAGCTGACTTATTGTGTATAATTGATGCAAAATGAATCTAAGAAATAATTCACTAGCTCAGGTACTTTTGGTAGTTCTAAGAAGACAAACAACATTTCTAAGTTAAATAGACAACTTTCGACAGTTCTTTTATCATACTCAGTGCTACAATCATGTGCTTCCATAATGAAAGCAGTAAATGAGAAAGTAATTGTTTTGGTTTGAAAACAAATCGCTCATTATGTTATATCTTCTGAATACTTTTTTAAAACTCCGACAAAATGGTGGCGATACACTCAGAGTGTACCGGTGATTAGAATTCTGGGTAATAACGAGCCGAGAGTTAATGAGTGCGTTTTGTTTTCACGCTAAATTATCATGAATTTTTGATCTTCGCTTATGTTTATACCTTTTTGATTCACGGATACTCTCCAGGAGTAACTGTGAGCTGCAGCTGGAACTTTCTTATTTCCATAGAGTTGTACGCAACAATGGTTATTGTTATATTTCTCAAGCCGCGTTTGCACGCTTGATTTGTATATAAAGAGTCTCGATCCGCAATGTTTACTAGTAATTACGGAATTGGTTTAAATGTTTGTTATTATTAATGCAGTTTGTTAGAAATTTCAAAAGCCGAATTGAAAAAGGCAGAAAGAAATCTGAGATCACACTCATTTTTTGACAGGAATCTTGAACGACTTGTGTGGGGAGGATGTTAGATTTGGTCTGAATTGTAGTTGTACCAGTGCGCAGTGTCCGTGAGTCGTCTATTTGAGACTTTTGATGTACATCTGGTTCCGTCCCAAAACTGCATTTTGATTTTAGTCGTCACTAAAGCATTAGTATATTATATACAATATAGCACAGTATTTTATACTACTTTTCTTTATTCCGTTTTTAAAACGTTTTTTGTTCGTTTTTGCAATTATAGGTTGATTTTCTTAATTCAGTCATTGTGGATCTCAAGGTAAGCGACACCATATAGGCTCATGTATTGTTTTGTGCGATATTTTCAAGGCTGTAGTGAAGAGAAATAAATAGTTGAATAATTGGTTGGATTGCATTTTGCGCTTGCTTCTATTTGATTCTATTGTTTTGTTATTATGCTCTTTAGTTATAAATGTTACTTGTTAATCTGCGTGTTTTCTGTTGTTGCTACCGTTCTAGAAAAAGAACGAGGAAGCTGAAAGGAAAATTGAGATGTTAGTTACGGGAGAAGATTTCACTTCAAATGGCCTTTTAGAATCGTAAGTCATTCTTTACAACTGCCATTTATATAGACAGACTGACAGACAGACAGACAGACAGAGTTTATTTTTTCATTCAAATTAGACTTTTTACCCTGGTTATACATTCTTTGCTTTTTCTGCTCAAACTCGACCCAAATATGACTCTTTTGAATAAAGACAAAAAATTCTTTCCATGAAAAAGATCTATATAAACAAATCTGATTTTGTACGCTGCAACGGTAAGGGCCATTCAAGCAATGGCCGTAAGATACCCTAGATATAGACACAAAAATAATCGTGATTTAGAATGTTCAAAGTTGCTAAACTTTATCATCATTATTACTGTTGCTCCTATGGCCAAGGCGTCGGAGTCATATGGAAACATAATATTATAACGTGACATTAACGAGACTAGATAGATTTGTGTTTAAGATTTTTCTCGAAAATCGACGTTTTAGCTTGCTTGATGGTCAATTTTCTTTGATGAAACTACTGTCTTCTTTTAGAGCTGACGATGAGCCGCTGAAACCAGGATTCAAGCAGCGGTTGTTCTGTGATATCTGTGACATGTTTGACTTGCATGACACTGACGACTGCCCGACCCAGGCCTCCTCACCAGATGATACTGGTACACAGTACCATGGAAGTAGAACAGAAGAGAGGCCATATTGCGACATTTGCGAAGGTAGAGTCATCTTTTATTTCTTAAAAAAAATTCAAAGGCATGTTTTCTCGTATTGCAATGTAAGTAAAAGTTGATATCGGTGTTGGTGTTGTTTATTCTTGGTTGATACTTGTTTTATTCGCGCATTAATTTTTTTTTATTATTTTAATAAAAGAAATATCTAACGAAAAAATTGAGGAATATTTTCCATGTTGCGTAACAACTAATAGAGTGACAAAACCCTTCGGCAGGCAACATATTAAGACCAATTGACTTGTATGCGTTTGTGTCACCCTGCTGCCAGTTATTAACACCAGCTGTCTCGAATGAAATAGCAGAATAGGATAAAAGTTAGCTTTTAGATTAAAAAGTATTAGGAAACATGAACTACGCTCTATTGCTAAGTTTGAGCAAAGTTTATAGAGTTGACTGGAAACTTGATGTCTTTCTTTGTTATGTCTTTGTCATTTTGAGCAAACGGCCGAGTGGTGGCACACACTAAGTCCCGCGAGGATGTAAATGGTGATCGAACTGAATGAGATTTGAATCTAACTTGAATGAGATTCAAACTAGATTCTAATGAGATTCTTTTCTATAACTGACCACCATGTGCGCTAAACAGGAGCCTTAAGAGATTCAAACTAGATTCTAATGAGATTCTTTTGTATAACTGACCACCATGTTCGCTAAACAGGAGCCTTAAGAGATTCAAACTAGATTCTAATGAGATTCTTTTGTATAACTGACCACCATGTGTGCTGAACAGGAATCTTATGAGATGCAAATTAGATTCTAATGAGGTTCTTTTGTATAACTGACCACCATGTGCGCTAAACTGGAACCTTATGAATACCAGCAATAGATGAAGTGTCGCACCTTGAACGAAAGGTCCTATAATCGCAGCTGTGCACTCAACATGAAACAAAGAAAACATATACGTTGTAGTGTGCTAAGTTTCATAAGTGGTCCACTCAAACAACTTTAGTTTGAATTAAGAATCACAAGTAATATTTTAAACTTATAGTAAATTTATCGTTTTAGACCATCAGGACACAAATGCTTTTTACCAGAGTAGTTAGATGACCATACTTGGTTATATTAGTGTGAACATTACGGTATTGTGTGGTATCATGATGATACATAGCACATTACACGATTTTCATCTCATCTACGAAATACATTATCAATATCATCTTCATATGAATTACCTTCATTGTTCTTGTCGTCATCATTGTAAACGTCATCTAGTAATCATTGTCAATTTACGTATTTTCTCTTATTAACGGAGTTTTTTTTTATTTTGGTAAACAAGCGTTTGGTCACTGGACTCATGATTGTGATGACGAAGAGGTACGAATTCCTTCTCTATGACGTATTATATTGTTTAATTTTGTTTTTGTTGTTTTATGTAAATCTTTTGCGAATGAATAATTACTTTTTATTTTAGACATTTTGATCACCAAATAGAAGAGGCTGTTCTCCAACAGTTGGATAGAAACGTTGGTGAGAGACAGCTATTGGAACAAGTCATGATCCCGATTCTTGGGTCGACAGCAAGGACCCTGCTTTGTGCTCTTACGATATAATTTTTAAAGCACTTGTTTATAAGTTAATGACTTCAAATGCACCTATGCAACTTGCATTGCATTTTTATGCGAGTGCAATTTAAAACTGACCGATATTTGTCGATTAACAAAGCGATAAAAATGCTGTAAGAATAACATTAGCCAAACGTTCTGGCAATGTGTTACTTAGCCAATGAAGTACAGATGCAAGTAAACAGTTTTTGTGAATATAGATGCCGAAATCACCGAAGAAAAAGCGGCCTTCCCTACGGCCAAAATCCACACAGACTTATAAATGCTGGATATTCGTGATGGCGCAGTGTTAGATGGTTTACAATGACACGGATTTTTTTTTTCTCTACTTGAGAAAGACAAATTTGTTATTTTAAGTCCTCAAAAAAAATCTAACCACGGTTTTTTGCGTCTTGAAAACACAATTTTGAGGTAAAAATTTGTTCGGAGTCTGGGTTGACGTCACATTGTTTGCAAGTTGCATTCTTATGCCTTGAGTACAGCTGATATTTTAACAGCTTTCTTTATTCGGCGCTCCGGCGATGCAGTATCTTCCACTATTTTTCTCGTTTTACTCTCCATTGCTGTTTTTTTCTTTTCTTCAAAGCAAAGCGGTCGTTTGGCCGCGCAGAAGGCGGACACAAAAATCAGCATCTTCAACACGTAATAAAAACGAGAAACGATTTCTGGCAGTAAATAACTTTAGTTTATAATAAAAAACAAATTAAAGTTTAAAATATTTCAAAAATCCATGTCATATGCTCTTTAAACGGATCATTTGGCCTTGATTCCAAGTTACATGCTTTCAGCAGATTAGGTTAACATCTCTGTTAAATAAATTATATATTATATTCCTTAATTGCTATAAATAGTGTGCGGACAAAAAAAGGATTTCTTTTGACTAGTTGCTTTTGCCAGAACAAATCGTTTTAAGATTTTTTTAAAATTCTTTGTAATATATTTCAAAGTAATATGATATAAAAGTAATATTAAATGCATTAATTAAAAGTATTTGTCATTATATCGTGATTTTGCAACAATGGAAAAAACCCATCGGGCTGTTATCAGGATTTTGGTTCATTTTGTAATATTTTGTGACTTGTGTATTATTAATAAACAGTATAATTGTCCCCGGTACCTCTGCCGTTATATATTTGAACTTTTCTTGGGTTATGCTACAGTTTATACAAACATCCGAAAGTGTCCCTTTGCCCTTGAAACTGATCTCTGCACTAAATGTTTAACTACATCATCTCACACGCATGTTTTCTGAGGTAGCTACAATTCAAATTCTTGATATGGTTAGAATCAACTGTAAAAATAGAACCATTAAATACTTAGTGTCCATACTGCCTACAGTTTTTGTGTTATTGATATCTCTATATTGAATAAGAAGAAATTTTTCGATTCCGCAAATTTTTTGCCACTAAATCGAGCTGTAAAGTTCTTGTGCTGGCCACACCCAACGAAGATGGCCGGGCGTTGCTAAGTCTGGGCCCTGCATAGCCTGTGACGTCACTTCAGCAATTGTCAACTGTTCATTTTATAGTGTTTCAATGTATTTCCAAACAAACTCAATCATTTTTCAATTTGTTTAAGAGAAAAATTAGGTTTATATGGAAAAACAACCAAACACTGAAAAAAAGGCGGGTAAAGTAGACGATTCCTGATGTGACGTCACTGAGCCCAGACTTAGCAACTCCCAGCCATCTTTGTTGGGCGTGGTCGGCCAGGAACTTCAAGGCTTGGTTTTGTGGCGAAAACGCAACGCAATCGAGTTTTGTTTTAAAACACTAGCCTACGCATTCTACAGGTATCGAAATCGAAAAAAAACATTGTTCACCATATAGACACTGTAAGACAGAGCAATCTAGCAGATTTGGCCATTGCAATGCCTATGAATAAAATTTGAATTTCAATAAACTCTGCGAAACATGGAGCAATACAACCTAAAAATGGCAATAAAAGAAAAAAAGAGGCATGGAAAAAATTACTTCGATGAAGAGTGGCCATGTGACAGAAATTGAAATGGGAAGGTTGTCATACAATTTTAAAACTGCACTCCTTAAATCTCCCCACCCCTCCACTCCTTCCAGTTCTTACCCCATGAAAACGAACAGTCTCTAAAATGCAGTAAAAGTGTTAACAGTAATGCTATCAGTAGGCAACGCTGAAGCAATTTTTTTTATTAACTATTGGCTAAATAGGTTGCTATCCAGCGGTTAGCACTCGTTCACATACCTCAAAAGGACCTAATATTCAAACTCCATGATCATTCAGATAACCATTTTATGAAACCGGAGAAGTTCAGATTTATGGCAAACAAATGATCAAGTAGTTTGATTATTAATTAGGTCCTTTTGAGGTATGTGAACGAGTGGTAACCTTGTCCAACGCGGAACAGTAAACCATCTGCAACATTGAACATTATTGCACTGAGGTTCTGCTGTCCATAAGGCGTAACTAACTACATTCCCCACTGATTACAGGAATTGAGAACTGCCAGTAGATCAGCTAGAAGTAGAACAGTCAACAGGGTTCTCAGTAGAAGCCGGCAACCGGCGAATTCCGCCACCTGTCATGACAAAAGTAGCCACCTGTGCTAGCAATGTTAAGCTGCTAGGTAAGGTATTAGCTGGCAAGGTTTAACCGCCTGTAATTACTTCTCGGCCGTCTGATCAAAAAGCTACTGAGAACCTTGAGTCAAGCTTCTTGGGAACTATGAGCTGATTTCCAAGTCCAGTTTTGCAGCTCCTTCGGTTCTACTGTGTTGAGCTGCGACCTTGGCAATTCAGCTTCGGGCTGCGAAAAAGGGGGATTAGTAAGCCACTTTGTTTACATTTAATTTTTAGGCTTCTTACATTTCTTGATCAAAAACGTTTACTCGCCAAAGCCATCAATACTTTAAGTGGTACGTTTTTAAGGAGTAGCGCTCAATTTACGTACAGCTCGAGGTTGTATCTATGTTACAAGCAATCACACGCACTGCGAGGTTGTACGAAGTTTAAACAACACATTTCAGTAGATAGAGATGGTTAACCTTTATTTCAACAGGGAGGCCCAGTCAGTCAATCAAGATTAAGGGCCTTGAGTAAGTTGTAGCTCTTCTCGTTTCAATCACAAAAACAGATCTAACCATTCCAAACAGTGTTGAAATACTTGTAGCCGATCTCTGTTGTTTCATCTACAACGCCTTCATGAGAAGGAGAAATGGGGTGTTTACTTTTACCCACATGACTTTGTGTATCTTTTTATCCCCAAGGTCTCGTGACTGCAAATATAGCAATGGCAATAAGAAGCAAGGCTAATGATAACGCCATAACTTGTTCAGGTGGTTGCCCCTGGTATTTAGTGGTCAGCGGATAGAATAGTTCTTCCTTACAGCGTTCTTGATAACACACGCCCGATTGGTCCACAGATCTAAAATTTGGATTAAACAAAGAAATGAGAACCGTAAAGATAAGGAAATTTACTTGCATGCATTAAAGTTGAGATACCCATAAATAATTTTTACTATACCGCTAGATTGAAACAAAAGTTGTTGATCTCAGTAACTAGATGGCGAACGTGGCTCATGCTAGTAAGCCATTATACCCGAAGTGGAGGTAGCTATCGGTGGAAATTTACCGACCCGCGAAGTGATAAAATAAATATTTATCATTAGGTACTGACACTGAAGACGATAATTGTTTTAGTGTTAAACTCGCAGATAAAATCTGGGAAAAAAACATATTGCTTCGGTAATCTATCTCAAGTGTCACAATCAAAATTTTCACGGTTGAGTGACCAAGGTGAATAGCGCAGGATGAACCAATCAGAGCGCGCGGAAAGTTACTAACTCACTTGCTAACTTAAAAGTCAAAGGAAACGTGTTTTAGTTTCTCTTCAACTAAAGTTTAAACGAAGTTATGTTGTTTTATTTGTGGTAATCAAACAGCAATATAAGAAACGTCTTCATCACTAGCCTTTTGACTCTCGGAGGGTCTTTAGGAGGTACCTTGACAAACACTACAGAACTTGTTACTTGGAAATACTGATAGTGCGCTTGGTAAATACTGGTGTTTGTTGAGGAACTACTGTTGTGAGATGTTCCATTGGAAGTGAAGTTTTCTGAGCTAAAGGAGTCAGTTATGGTTTGATTTCCAAGACAACTCACAGCATATCCACTTGTACACTCAAAATGCCATGTTGTGTACCCATAACTAAAGAAGATAAGGAGAAAAACGCGAGAAAGTAAATGAGTTAATCTTCGAGATCACATCAGAAAGAAGCAACGTTTTAATTTGATTAGGTTCGTATGAACGCTCTATTTCCAACTACACATGAATGGCTAATAAAGGGTCTGATAGAAAGAATTCGTACAATTAATTGTAACAGAAACACGACTAGTTTATTCCAATTCACTCTGAACTTACAGTTACTTAATACTTATAGTTATCGCAGACGCCTTAAGATTAGGCAAATGAAAACAAAAACTGACCATCTAATTCATAAAAGGAACAGTAAAAAGGTTTAGACACTCATCCGAAAGGATTTGTTCTTCCAGTAGATTATTCAAGCAGAACGTTTATCATGACAAAAGGAAAGATATAAATTAAAGTGAATAACTTCAAAACACTCATGTATATAAAACCATCCTTGAATACCAACTCTATAATTTTGTATTAATCACCTTTAACTAATAATTTATTCATTCTCATCTCACCTTATACGGGTTCCAACAATTTCCATTTGAGAAACACCTCGGTACTTGCCAGCCTCGGCTACAAGCATCTCAATACGCAGTGTAGCGGGCATGTCTGAGCAAATTCCCACAGATTGGTTAGATGATTCATTAGAAGCCATCCTAAACTCATCCCTGTAACAGCAGAAAATAAAATTGACTAAAAATGGCGCCAGTTTTTTTTTCACACTTTTCACTACAACTTGTGTTAGATTATTTTTGACTCCTACTTTTAGAACAGAAAATGTTTTCTTCATATGAACAAACACGTTTTGTGTTTATAAGAATAATCTTTTTTCCCGGCCTCGCGATTCTTAATATTCTGACATTATTAAACCTTAAATAATTCTTGAATAGAGACCAAAGTGTCCAAGTGTTCGAACTTCTCATTAAACAACTCCTAAAATTTTGGAAATTTAAATCATGCGATTCTTATAAACTGAATGGTTATAAAGATACGGGTAGTGTGGCCACATGTTTTCTCTTTGGTATCAAATTTCTTAAAGTAGGTCACGCCTGCTTTTCAATGATTAAAAATAAAATTTTCTAGCTAAAATCAATGACTAACATTTTCTTGCGACTTGGATATGCAACCTACTGGCAATAATAGTTAAAAATTAGGTAAGCGTTTAATTAATTGTGCGTGAGCTACAAATAACTGATAGGAAAAAGCAATCTAAGATTATATTTTTTCCAAGGACGTTCAAAAGATTAGTAAAATTCAAGTCTAAGATTAATAAAAAAGGTTTCATAACGTAAAAGTTTAATATAAAAATATTACTTAAACACAAAATATTATAATCACAAAACGAATTCAATCAAACTGATGATCAAAGACGTTTTGTGATTTTAATAACTACATACAAATATTTTTACCTTATAGACTATTTTACTGAACGCACTGAGAATATTACTTTTAAGTCTGTAATTGAAGTTTTAAGAAAGGGTTTTCTTATATATATGTAAGCTACATTCGACAAAACGGACAAATTGCAAAAACATGAATGATCTTTTTTCACAATTTTCACCAAGAATAAGGTAACAATAAATACTTAAAATTCTCTACCAACTGCGAAGATAATGACATTGAAAACATCTAGTTTATAGAATACTGTTACAGGCTAACAAACTCAAAATAGATGGAATAATCTGCAAAAAAGCTCTCCTACAAAAACTTAATGCACCGCTGCGGCTATTGAGAGGATTCATTTCCAGCCACGAACCCTTTCCAGTTTCTTTCTCCACTGCACGACAATTAGATCGTTTAGTCAACTTTCCATTACTCATACGTGTTACATTAAGTCTCTAAAACTTAAGCCGAGTCTACTTACTAACAATGGTTCATACCTTATGATTGGAACCCAGTCTTCCTGAATTTCTGCGTTAGCATTTCCAGTTCTTCCAACCTTTGTTGCCTGGATTAATCTATTCTGGTTCGATTGAACAAGATCCCTGAGACTGGAGCAGTTACGCATGTCATTGAGTGAAAGTCTCAAAAGACATCCAGATATTGCATCTGTACCATAAGTGACTGATGTCGTGGTTGTACCTGCGCACAGACTGTCGCTTCCCGCTGACCACAATGCCAGAAGACCTGGATGGGTTACCTAAGATGGAAAATGCAACAGTTTAACACATAATGAAACTCTTACTCTTATTTTGTCTAATATTGGTAACGTTGCATTACTAACAATTATTTCATCTGTGATTAAAACTGTTAATCAATTAACTACTTAATAACTTATCACTTAAAATCATATAACAATAATCTGTACGACTTTCGGACACATCGAGCGAACAGATATGAGACATTTGTCCAGTGGGAAAAACCTAATAAACCAACCACTCGGCTCCACATGTGAGTCTCTCCAGCTAAGTGAGTAGATCATGTGACCCGCGATCAGTTGCGGGTGGGATTCCTGTCAGCGAATAAGAATTTTTCTTAGCATTTCACTTGTGGAATAATTGCCAACTAACTTTACACCAAGTTGGAAACTTCCATATAGATTCACTTATTTTCACGGTTATTTCTAAGCCGTTTATATGCAATAAATTTCAGGGTTTTTTTTTAACCTATTTCTGACTATATGTCATATGAAACTACTACCACAGACTCACCACCTTGAAGTTGTCCTCAATAAGCAATTCTAAATAGATGCTACGTTTAAACAGGTAGTGTTGTTTTAAATTAAAAAACCCTCTGTAAAATGAAGAGCCCTACCACAACTGAGCCTTGTTGGTATCCAGGGTTTCCAGATCTTTTAATAGGCACAGCTGAACTATCATTTGACCTATGCAAAAACGTAGCCTCGAAGTTCTGTGTCAGAACAGCCACACGTTCACCAGAGTTCTGAATGGGTTGTCTGAGCACAATATCACCCAGCGTTACATTAGCACTGACACGAACAATCTGCTGACCACTCCACTCCAGCTTGTACTTCACACTTAACACAACATTAGAACATGTTTGGGTACTGTTGTCAAACTTAGGTTTTGGAGGAGCTGTCAGTGAGTCGTCAAATCCACACCTATTGGCCACAGAAGACTGTGCTGTTAAGTTAGAGGGAAACAATGAAGTTCCATAGCCTGCCGAGTCCTCGTCAGTTCCAGAATTTGATGTATAAGCACTATTGTTATCCACACAGAAATATTTGACATCAGTTTCAGATAAGGTCGGTGCGATTCCCTGCGTCTCGCTAAGAACTCCATCCTTCAGTACTTGAGATGGAGAAGGACAAGGAGGATGAATGACCTTTCTTGAAACTAAATAATTCTGGGCACTCAGTACTGAAAAACCCGAGCATGACTCCTCATTAATTTGCTGAACACATTTCGATTCAACGTCTTCTAAATACAACACAGGTACAGTTTGTGAGCAAAGACCGCTGACAACTCGCTGAGGAAGACTTAAGGTTCCATAAACTGCAGTAGCATAATCATTGTTCTGGACTCGATCCGCCGTCCTAACAACTGATCCAACTTTATACGTTCCAGAATTAGTGGAGGTCACCCGGTTCTCTGTTTCTAAATACGAGAAATCTCCAGATTTTCTCTTAAGCGCCAAACTGCTAAAGCTCTGGCTATTGTCAGCCCTTCAAAACAAATATTGAGTGTAAGTTTTGATATAAATAAAATATGTTAACTCAAATAAAAAACGAAAACAAATTAGTTTTAGTTTTTAAATACAATATGAAAATGAGTTGAAAATTTCCAGAATAGAAATGACTTTGAGTTCGATGTACTGACGATGAACATGATGATAAAAGCAAAAACATCGACATCTTACCCAGTAGGAGAAGTGAAATTGTAGAAGTACCCAGTGAAAGGGCTGTTGTTATTAACAACACACAGAAATGGTTGCCAATCTCTGGAGTCCGGCCATGTTGCTTGGCAACTAAACTCAAAAGGTCGACCTTCTTTGTCTCCGCCTTGCAAACCAACAAGGCATGTAAAGCTTTTGAGTTCTTCTGTTGAACATTCCTAAAATACAAAAAAGTGTTCAAAACGACATGCAATTGCCCAGTTGAGTTTAACTTATGACTTTGATGGTTAACAAAACAAAAAATAAATATTTTTATATGCATAATTATGTGATTTTTAGCTCGTGGAGAGCTATCGAGATGGTTAGGGAAAAAGGATGTCATGCGTAAACAATAGAACATTTGTAATCGATTTCCGATCGTCTCATGTTCGGCAGGCGCATTCATGCATTCGTTAAATGGCTTACCACAGGATACCTTTGATTACAAAGGAATTTAAAACAAAAGTTGCTATGAAAAAAAAAAGATGATGTAAACTGTAGTTTCAAGATCTTATACATGCGTGTAAATGAAAATAAATAACGGTGATTTTCTAACAATAAACATGGTTCGTGAAAGCTTTTACATGACTAAATTTAAAAATTTTATTAACTTGCTTTCATGTACTAAAAGAATAAAGTGTTAAAAAATGATTTCACGATATTTCTCCAATAATGCATTATTTCAAAATCTTTCTCATGTTCGTGAGCAACAAAAGAGAGAGTAAAAGATTTTGTACTATATCAAGTATCACAGCCCATTTTGCTCCTATCTGTATTGGAAGAGACCGGTAACAAAGCGCTTAGCCCGCAAGAATTTGTATTGAACGATAAAGAAACAAAATGTAATTCAGTGTAATTTCAAAAGTATACAAAACACAAGTTTGGATAACATTTTTTGAAATAGCTACATTTCGTTCTTCTTGATAGCCGTTATAAAAAACCCTTACGTCATTAACTTTCGGCAAAACAGTATGTTTTGTGGTCCCTCGACCGCCATGTTTTCCTCTGCTTTGTCTCGTGAACATTGGCGGTATTTGGACTTCAAAACATGTTGTGTCCCTCTGACTCAGCCATTAAGTGTTAATTATTATATAGCAAGTTTCAAAGTTCATTTGTTCCAGAATCTGATTGGTGTAAATTACGTCACGTGAAAGGCAAGAAATCCGACTGTTTACCACAAAATCGTGTTTGTCAGGTTTGAACCAGTTTGAGCAGGTGTTAATGCATTAACCACCGGGGGTTAATAATTCCGGAAGTCGTGAATGTTACGTCACATTACAATTTTTACTGTTAGCTACGTTAAGTATTGATTACAAATTAAAAGTTTGTCTCTCTGAGTTCTGGCTACGCTTTTGATACAAACTTTCACTTTTCGTTTCCGTTGAAACTTGCTATATAATAAAACACTTATTGACTGATCTCCTCGGGAAACATGTTTTGTGGACCCTCGCTCCACAAAACATGATGTTTCCCTCGGGACCAATCAATAAGTCGTAATTGTTTTTATTTGGCAATTTTGGTTTTTCAGCATGATTGACCTTGCACCAAATAAGAGTTTGGATAAAATGTAGACATTTCACCTTATCACAACAACATGATGCATCACACTGATCTTCCTTCAAGTCACACGGGCAATCGAGATTAATCTCAGTACTACTGGTACTCTGAATTTCTCCTGCTGCCAATTTAAAGCACACGACAAAGCATAAAAACTTAATTTGAATTTCAACGTCCTGAAAAGTAAATGCAAAAATGGATGATAATCAAAATTTCCACAATCTACATAATTAACTAAATCAGATGGGCCAGATGGAGACTTGGTGTATCTGCTTTCTATAATGTTGACTGGGTTAGAGTCCTTTTTGAATTCCCCTGGACGGGAGACTAATTAAAATCTATCTCTTAAGCGGGAAAGAAGGTCGCACAATGTATTCAAATCTCACCAAAAACCGGGGATCGAAGTGAAAACCCTGTAGCCGAAATCAGTACCCCCATGACTGAACAACTAGCTGTAAATTGCCCAATTGCCTTCCCAATGAATAGGATTATTAAATGTCTTTGTTAAGCTACATTCTTCGAGGGCATTATAAAAACAGAAAGTCCAACAAAAATTGTTTAAATGAAAATAGGCTTAGCGCTTACCGTTGATACTGTTCCAACTAATATTGCGATATCTCAGCACCTTAACGGTTGCATACGCCACGGCGTGTTTAGTCTGGTAGCGAGCAGTGGATGTGTCAGTAACACAGCAGGAGATTCGAACCAGTTCGTTAACAGGAGACGATGGGTAGCCTTTGAGAGTTAAGCCAATTGTCTTCATGAACTGTCCTTTCTAAAGAACACAAAAAGTTCTGAACTTCGAGATTTGAAGTAAGAAATGGATTGACCTGAAACTCGCTACTGCATTATACATTAGGACACAAGAAAAAAATGAATGCTCGAATACCAATGGCAGCATTTTATTAATATACATTAACACCACTGACAGCTACTACGCGGCGTTACCCAGAACAATTCTTCGCGCTCCTACTGCTGGGAATGTAACTGCACAATGACGCAGCAGAGCGTCACCATGTTACGAACAGCGGTTTAAAGTTTGCCTTGTACTCCAACTCTTGATGTTGTAACTGTACAACAACGCAACTAAAAACCACAACGTCATCTACAAAGATTTAAAATTTACCTTATACTCCAACT
>JAOTRI020095467.1:0-14977 GCA_028564885.2 Zoanthus sanctaehelenae | reverse complement strand
GTCAAAACAAGGGTCGAATATACCCGCCTGTAACTCTTAAGTACCCACTTGTGCAAAAACTTATTGAAACCCCTGCTTTCAGTGCAAAAAATAATGAGTTCGTGCTAGGTCGAAAGTTTTTAAGTATGTACTCAATGTAACCTTAGTTGTTATGGAAAATGTTGAAATTTTTAATCGAAGAAGGTTTTTTACCCAATGTTCAACTGTCTTGTTAAATTATACAATCATGTATATTGTTAATTATGGTTGTGTTGGTTCATTGTGTTTTAAAGACCAAAATTAATATAAATATTTCATAATTGTTTGAATGTTCAGAGCAGTGTTTGTAATACTCAGTGATAAACAATTAAGATGTCTAAAAATACTGTAGAATTTAAATTATTACTTATGTCATATTAAACAATGTTAATGTTCCAGTTTCTTTTTATAAGCTGGCATGAAAAAGTTGTAACAGGAATATTTTTCCCTATTCTTATTCTCAAATGTCTAACACCAGGGACTCCCCACCATTAGCCCAATCAGACACCACCCAGGGCTACAAACAGATGAAAGCCAAACTTGGCAGAAAGCATGTGAGGCCATGGAAGCTAGTTCCATTTAGTAACCCAGCAAGGACTGATGGAGCTATTTTTTACCACTGGAGAAGGGTTGCAGATGAAAGCAAAGAATATCCTTTTGCAAGGTTTAACAAGGTGCAATAAAAAAGTCATTTGATAATATTATTATGATTAATATTAAACTCAGGGTTTGTATGCCAAATAGAAAACCTGGATTCTTTGAATTTGAAATTGTTTGTTCCAGGCCTGGAATTCCATGAATAATGATAGATTTTTTTGAAGCGACCTGGAAAATCCTTTCCAATTGTGAATCATATTCTAGCATGCCGTTGTCTCGATTTCAAAATGCAGGACTTGGTGATCACCTGCATGGTTTTGCATTGCTTATTCAAGTATTCTTTCCTTTTAAAATTGTAACAAAGTTTTGACAGCTGACATTTAGCTTAAACTAAATGGGAATGGAAAAAAGTTGCACTCACTTGGCAGTTGATGTACGTTTTTACAAAGAGAAGTCAGATGAAGAAATCTTGTTTTGTTGGAATTGTAAATGGCTTCTTCATTTTTACTGGTGCAGCAGTTGTACTTTTCAGTACCATCTGAGATACAAGAAGCTACTGACAATAAATTATTATAGTTCTTTCTGTCAGTTTTAAACGTCAAACAGTTTCATTGGATTCATCTATAGATGTCACTTGGAATTAAAGGGCCTAGTGCAAAACCAACATACAATTGACTGTGTATGAAATGCTCAATTCTCCCAAAATGTTAAATGAAGAGATAAGCTAAGAGTGATAATCTAGGGAGAGATGCAAATTAAACCTCATCAAACATCACTTAAAGTATTTTTGCACTAGTACCTTGAATTGTACAGCATTGTTGCTGGCCACGATATTTCAAGGAAACAATCATTTCCAGTTATGTGGTTATGTGTTAAAACATGAAGTTGGTGAAGTCTAATCATAAAAAGAGTATAAAAAAAAAAAAAAAAAAAAAATTATGCAGTTCAAATAGCCATTTAATAAATATACCGGAAAACTAAGTTAGGATATCAATATCTAAAATACGTAATGTTTGCTTACTAAAATGTACATTTTATTACAAAGTTCTGTCTTTTATCAAAAAGAAACACTCTCATGATTATACTTTAAAAAACCAAAGAATGGTTTCCAACAGCTTCCCACCAATTTGATGCACAGAACCAAATCTGGTTTCCCCAAATTTTTGAAATCTCCAGGCCTGTGTTGTTTTTGAACCATAAAAGAGGAAAAGGAGAAACCTTTTAAATTATTTCAGCCACAAAACATTGCAACTCTCATTGTCAATTTTTATATGTAGTTAAAGTACTAACAGCTAGCACTAGCATTAAGGGCAAAGTTGTTCAAAAGCCGTCTAGCACTAACCCAGGGTTAAATGTTTAGTGTAACCCACGGTCTTGTTTCCAATCTTACAAGGAGAGATTTTAGCTGTAATTTTGTGATTAACAAGACTTATCCTTAAAAAAATCCAAACTGTATTCATAAATAGCTAGCCTTTTACCTTTTTTTTGTAAGGAAGAAATTCCTGTTTGAATTTTTGCTAAACCCAGGGTTAAACTTAACAAGCTTTTGAACAACTGGGCCAAGGTGTTTAAGAATTCTATTAATTACTGTACAAAACAGTTTCTTACATCAGAGATGTCATTTGAATCATGATATCTTTTTCAATCTTCCCTTAGAAAGTGGATGTTCCCTCTTACTCAGATGAGGAATACCAGGTATGACTTTTATCATGGCGGTATATTAGGTACCATTCATTTTTATGGGTATAAGAATATGTTATTTCGTTTCAGTAGAAATAAGTTTTCTGGTTGTGGTGTTAATTCACAGGTTTACCTGGATGATGGAACCCAATCAAGTTGGAGTAGACAGGAGACTGATTATCTCTTTGATCTCTGCAAGTATGTTAAGTGAAGAATAATTAATAATTTTCTTCTTATCTACAATGAATATATAATTTATGCTGTCACAATATTTAGTACATTTTTAGGAATGATATTTAATCAGCTTATCCAAAGCTCTAAAAAGTTTATTTAATATAGAAATAAAAAGGGAACATGCACCCTCTGTTCAGTTATACAACAATGTGTGAATTTTCGTCATCACCATCAATCCAGTTTTGATCCGGTTTTATCCCCGTAAACAAGGGTGGCCGAATTTACCCCACTCTGCAGCAATCTCTCCCACTCCCACTCTCCATCTTGCTCGATTCATTGCATCCTCCTTTTTCAAACCAACACTCCTACTCTCCTTCTCCCCCTGCATTCTCCATGTCTTCCTCGGTTGCCCTTGCTTCCTCTTCCCCTTCACCTCAAACTCCAATGCCTTTCTCAAAACATGACCATCATCCCTCCTTAAAACATGCCAATACCAGCTCACTTCATTCGCCTTTGCCGTCTGAACCACTGTTTCCTTCAATCCCAACATCTCCACCAATTTCGCACCACACAATTGCTCTTACCATAGCTCTCTTGGTTCTTCTCAAAATTGCCCTCTCATTCTCCCTCAAACACCATGTTTCACTCCCATGTAACATCGCTGATCTCACACAACTCCAATAAATTATTCCTTTCATCTGCAGCAAGAACCTTTTTGAGTTTAGCAACTCTCCACATTCCTTGGTCCCACAAATCCTTTAACCTGGTATTTGTATTTTCCACACGCAAAGTCTCTCCCCAACTCGCAGAGCTCACTCTCTTTACTTTGGCACATCTACCTGTAGCTATTCTGGACAGAAATTTGACTAAACACTGAACTGAATCCAGAGGAGACTTATTCATAAGCGTAGTGCGGGTGCAGTAGACAAAATTTAAACACGACTCTAGATATGCAACAATTAGGTATTTAATCACTTGACAAAAGTAGACAATATTCAATTCCATAGGCTGACAATATTATACCAAGTTATCGCAGTTGATAAATGACACTAAGTGTTGATAGTTTAATGAAAACAAAGAACACTAGACACCGGTAGCTATGTAAGTATCTATTTATCGAATGATTGTTGGTTCGAACTGCAAATGTAACAAATACAAAAACTAGTTTTCGTTAATAAATCAAACAAACTTATAGAAACTAATTAATCGACATAGTAGATCAATGAAATCTAAATAAATTGATTGCTATTACACTAAATAAACTATGCAATATAAATCTAGTAATAAACAACTACGAACTAGCAAATTTGGAATAACACAAACATGCAAATGATAATCCAAATGATTCTTTCATAAACTGGCGACAAAGTAATTTGTTATAATCTAAGATTGGGGCAACACTAATAACTATGGAAATATAGTTATTAAAAGCTAATATCTTACTTATCAATACAGTGACAAGCAATAAAAATTAATCTAACTTACATTAAAATTCTAAAAGAAAGGAAAACTGTACTCACATTGGTATGCTCACTAGCACCCTTGATAGACTATACTTGACTTAACTTTAAATTGACTTGTTTGAGAATTAATGCGTATAGACTTGATACAGCCCAAGGCCTAAACTTTGCTAATGTTCCCTGTTCCACCCTAAAAACTGACTTACTAGTAGGTAAAAATAACTGACTTGCTAGTAGTTAAAAATAACTAACTAGTGTAAAACATTTACATACGTGTAAGTATAGCGTAAAATACTTAGTACGTAAATCCTGTTCGGACATTAGAGAAAGGGGGAGATGCTTACACCCTAAAGCATAGGATAGCTAAAAACTTCCTTTAGAATTTAATGCGCTGAAACAATCTATGTATTCTAAACTAAGATATTAATCAAAATAATACTTTGATGTTTTAAAACCAACACTACCATGTATCCATTTCCCACATTTCACTCACATCTCAATTTGCCATTACTCACTTCCCACAAATGATTACTTACACTCTTTTCAACTTCTGTTTCACTCACTAACACTTTTGTCTTCCCAAGGTTCACCTTCAGTCCCCTGCTCTCGAATGCTTCCTTCCATTTCCAGAACTTCTCTCTCAGTCCCTCCATTGTTTCGCTTGTCAAAACCAAGTCGTCCACATACAACATCTTTTTCAACAAACATCAGCCAAAATTGAAAAAAGCAATGGTGAAATGCAGATCCCTGGTGCACACCAACTTTCACCTCAAACTCTTCTGACAACTCTTGCCCAACTCTAACTCTGGGTTTTGAACCTTCATACATACTCATCACTGTTCTCACCATTACTTCTGGAACACCTCTCTTCCTCAGTGCCCATACTACTACCTTTCTCAGAAGCAACCTTTTCTCTTTCTCCAGATACTCCTCTTACAACCTTCTCAAAATAAACTCTGCATCCATCGTTCCTTTGCTCGGCATAAAACCAAATTGGATCTCATTTACTTTTATCACATGCCGCAATCTCTTCTCCAGCACCTTTTTTTACAATTTTCATTGCATGTTCAAACAACTTCACTCCCCTACATGCCTCACATTTCATTGCATCCCCTTTCCTCTTGAATATCGGTACCATGACACTCATTGCCCACTCATCCAACATTCCTCTTCCATTCAAAACACCTTGAAACAGTTCCACCATCACACCAATCATCACCTCCCCACTTGCCGCTATCATTTCCACACTTACTTCCAAGGATAGAGCAGCCGTTCCTACTTTCATTTCTCTTTATATCACCTTAACCACTTCTTCCTGGCTAACTCTCTGAACCGGTTGTTCCACCTATTCTGCCTTAACATTCTTATCCCATTCATTTTCTTTATTCATGATTCTTTCCATGTGCTCTTTCCATAATTTCCCTCTATCTTTCTCACTGAAATTCAGTTTACAATCAATACCTCTCATGCATCTTCCTCCCTTAACATCTTTCCCATTTTTTTCACAGACTTCGCCACCTTAAACACTTTGTTTGGATGCTTACTCAGCTCTCTCAGCTCCCTCTCAGCCGCCTCCTTCATTGCTTTCAAGACCACCTTCTTTGCTTGATTATTCATATTCTTATATCTTGCCTTATTTTCCTCAGTCCCATTTTTTCGCATCTTCTTATGTGCTTCCTTTTTCCTTTCTATCACTTCCTTCACATCCTCGTTCTACCACCATGTGTCCCCTTGATCTATCCTCCCTTTTTTCTTCCCACATACTTTGTTACAGGCCTTCAACACTCTTTCCCTAAAACTCTTCCACAAGTCTGGTGCATTAGTGCTAACCAATTCTCTTACTCTGCCTTCAAACATTTCCCTTGTATCGTCTTCTTTCAGTTTGCACACCTTCCTTCTTTCAATCACGTGCTTTCTCACCACTTTCTTCACTTTCATCTTAACCAGATTTGTGACCACCAGCCTGTGCTGAAGCTCACTTGGGATGACTTTCACATCTCTCAAATACTTTCTATTTCCCTTTCCCACCAATACAAAATCAATCTCAGTTCTAATCTCCCCAGCACTGTATGTTACTTTCCTCTTCTCCTCTTTTGTGAACCATGTGTTTGCCGCACATTCTCAATAAAACTTTAACAGTGTTTTATCTTGTTTTGACTCGTCTCTGGCAGTAGCTTATTTTATAAACGAACTAAAAAAACTTGCATTGCTTGCTCTGTTCAGTTATAGAACCACTTGTAAATTTTAAGTTCACAAAAGAAGTACTGAGAGAAAAACAAGCCGCAGGCAATCAATCCAGTTTTGCTCAGGTTTTATCTCCATAAACGAGGGTAGTCTGATTTACATCACTCCGCCAGCAATCTCTCCCACTCCCACACTCCATCTCGCTTGATTGTAAACTTAATCATTAGGGTCCACATTATCCCCTAAATCCACAGTCTCTGTTACAGGCTCTTGAAAATATATTAGTTTTGATTTTGCCGTACATACATAACTTATGCTATTGAACTTGTTATCTTTGTATGTCAGAGCATGTTTGTAATGCTGTATAAAAATGTACAGAAACAAAATTGCATAATAATTTCAGTTTGTTGATGTTTGTTGATGTGTGTTTTTGAAGTTATTGAACAGATTTCTCTAGGCAAGTACACAAATTTGTTGATGAATTTTGTTCTGTTCCATACAGGTTATTTGACCTCAGATTTCCTATCATCCATGATAGATATGATAGAGAAAAATATCAGGTAGGTACTGTACAGTAATCCCCTCATTTTCCCAGTTATTCATTGTAGATATGATAAAGAAAAATATCAAGTATGTACCATAATCTCCTCCTTATCCCAGATATCTATGATAGATATGATAGAGAAAAGTATCAGGTATGTACCTTAATCCCCTCATTCTATAAACTAATTGTGATCTTCTGAGCCAGTGATTCCACATTATATTGTCGACTAGTTAGGAGAAAATATATTCCATATTGGCTTAGTGGCGCAGCTATCTCAGTTGTCTGTGGTAAAATATAGGATAGAGAAAAATATCAGGTATGTATAATGATCCATTTATCATCCCACTTATTCATGATACTGTAGAAATGAATGAGAAAAATCTCAGGTAACAAAAATTATATAGTAATCCTGTCATTATCCACGTTATGTATCCACGGTTGACAGATGGTAGAAAGAAGTACAGTGAGGTACAGTTACATACTACGGTCTCCCAGTTATCCATGATAGATTTGATAGAGTGAAGTAACAGGTACAGTAAACAATACCTAATTCCAGTTATCAAGAAAAATATGGATGATAAAACTATAACCTAAATGTCCTTAAATGTGATTCTACCCAATCACTAAATATTTTAAAGAATTCATAACAAAACTTTTTGTTAAAATATATATATTATATTTCAATATTGATAATTATAACTTTGCAGTCAAGATCAATAGAGGACTTAAAGGATCGATACTACAGCTGTATCACTCGACTATTGAAGGTAGGTATAATTTATGATAAAAAGAAATCAGATCTTTATCTAGATCTTAATTTAATATTACATAAATATATATTTATAATTTCATGTCCAATTCCTGGAGTGGGAAACTAGGGATGGTAAAGAAATATGATGATGATGGTGCTGCTGTTGAATTTTGATGATTTAAAACTACAGAGTAGTAATTTAAATAGCACTGAAAATTTGTAAGTTTGTTTTAGGTAATGGTTATTACCAATGAAGGAATCATGTTCGTAATTGGAATACAGAGTCTGGGATAGGCTTTAAAACCAGTAGTGACGATTTGGATTCCCAGTGAGGTTTTGGATTTTAGCGTGACCATTTGGAATTAGAAGTGAGGCCTTCAAATTCAATGTGAGGATTTCGATTATGTAGCAAGGATTTGGAACTCAAAGTGAGTTTTGGGAATTACGAGTAAAGAATTTGAAATCTGGAGTATTGTTTTGTAATTGGGTGTGAAGTTTTGGATTTCAGAGTGAGAATTTAGTATTTTGAGTTAGGTTGTCAAATAATAAATTCGGAAGAAGAATTTGAACTTTGAAGTAAGGTTTTTAGAATTAAGATTGAGGTTTCGGGTTTAAGAGTGAGAACTTCGAAATGGGGGTGAAGTTTTGGAATAGTTTCTACGGTTGATGCAGCTTTAAATAAAATCCAGAGTGAGTACTTGGAATTTGGGGTATGGCTTTGCAATTCAGAGTGCAAGGCTTTGGAATACTGAGCGAGACTTCAGAAGTAAATTAACTTACTAGTATTTTTTTTTCAAAAAGTTTGGAAGTTAGAGTTTTGTAAATCTATTAATATGTAGTTCTTAAAAATGTTAGTTATTTCTTGCTGACCAGGCACGAGTGCCCTCTGGACAAGAGCCACAGAATCTACCACCACCCTTTGATGCCCAGCATGAAACCGAAAGAAAGAAACAATTACTGAAGCTGTACAACCGCACTCCTGAACAGGTTGGAAGCTTAGAATCATCGATTCTTTTTGAGCTACATACTGACTTTCATGCTTGCAAGACAAATTTGATATTTGTATGATATAGGGCTGAAATAATCTAGACACAGGGTAGACATCAAGTGTATATAGCACAAAATAATGCATGCGCTATTAGTTAACTTAAAGCCACGGTATAGGTCACTATGGCCACATTGTAAATGGGTTTTACCACTATGTCTATCATAAAAACCAGTGAGCCTGATTGCTAGCAGCCATGGACATGGTTATTGCAGTTGGTAAGATCTTTGCTTTTGAACCATAAGTTCCCCAGTTCAATCCCGGCACTTTATTGAAATTCGAATATTTGTGTGACCTACTTTTTCGCCTAAGCCAACTCAGCTTTCCTTCCTTCCAGGAGAGGTAAATGAGTACCAGCGTTTGTTGGGAGCTAACCTGCAATGGATTAGTGTCCCGTCCAGGGGGAGTCAAAGACTCTCATCAGCTTAACACTACAGAAAATGACTTAGTTGTGGGGAAAATGTCTTAGTTGTGGTGAAAAATGACTTAGGTGTTGGACAAAATGACTTAAGTGTGGGCAAAATGACTTAGGTGTTGGACAAAATGACTTAGGTGTGGGGCAAAATGACTTAAGTGTAGGCAAAATTACTTAGGCATTGGACAAAATGACTTAGGTGTGGGGCAAAATGACTTAGGTGTGGGGCAAAATGACTTAGGTGTGGGGCAAAATGACTTAGGTGTGGGGCAAAATGACTTAAGTGTGGGCAAAATTACTTAGGCATTGGACAAAATGACTTAGGTGTGGGGCAAAATTACTTAAGTGTGGGCAAAATTATTCAGGCATTGGACAAAATGACTTAGGTGTGGGGCAAAATGACTTAAGTGTGGGCAAAATTATTCAGGCATTGGGCAAAATGACTTAGGTGTGGGGCAAAATGACTTAAGTGTGGGCAAAATTATTCAGGCATTGGGCAAAATGACTTAGTTGAGGATCAAAATGACTTAGGCGTGAGGCAAAATATCTTAGGTGTGGAGCAGTATGACTTCTAAAGGCATAAAGCAAAATGACTGGGGTGAAACAAGTAAAATGAATTGTTTTAAAAAGATATGAGCCAAAATAAATAGTCGAAGAAAATTGACATTACTTGAAAGACTAGTCCAGTTTTTATATACAGTATCTACCCCCTTTTCTTGTGAAGAATGGTAGCAAGGTGTGTTGGAACAACATAGATTTAAGTTCATTTATAAATACAATAGAAACTAGTAAGCTTGGACTCCCACTAATATATGCTTCAGTCATGGAACTGTAATTAATATGGTAGTCACCAGCCTTCTGTAGCTTGGCCATATTTAACCCAGAACTGATTTTTCAGAACCTTAAATTCAGATTACACCATGAAGAAAATCATAATTGAATTTTCTTTTATTAATAACGGAAATAATGAAATTTATATAATATGTAAAAACTCTTTATAATATATATACTTTAGCCTTATTATACTTTATTTCGCTATGAACGAAAGAAGAAATGTTATTATCTTTCCAACGTACTCTTCAGAAAAAATTGGTAGTTTCGCCCCGAGCGGGATTCGAACCCACGTCTCCCTGTATACTATTCAGGCTTGTTAATCATTACACCATCTGGGACCACCACGCTGGCAACGTAGAAGCAGATTACTAATGTGATAGTAAGGTTAGACAGTGAGTGTCCCTGGGGCCCAATATTTTCGTCATTTAAGCTCGTCTTTATTTCGCTGTTAATGATGTTTTAATATGGCACTGAACATTAGGATGAACTTCTTGAGTATGTAATAAGTTGGTCCATATCAATCGTTAAGTGATGTAGTCTACTTTAGAGTATAAAGTGACTGATAACATACGCTAGTGTTGCATTGAGAAACGTTTCTCTAGATGTTTTATCCAGAACAAACAAGATGTCAATTATTGTAGGTACGTGAAGAAGAGATGTTGATGGCTGATCTGCGTAAAATTGAGATGAGAAAGAAGGAGCGAGAGAAGAAGCACCAGGACCTTCAGAAACTCATTACCGCTGCTGAAAACACTCAGGAGTACAGGCTGAAGTTAGTAGTCATTGCATTGATGCCCAGGGAAGGGGAATTTGGGGGGAAAGGGGGATTTACTCAGTTTTAAGTAATAGCGATTGAAGGGTGTAATGCTGCAGCAGTATGGTCACAAAACTGCTGCAGCTCTTGATGTTTATCTAGATTTTCTTTTGAGACCTCAGAGGTAGTGTTAGATGTATAATATTTTGATAGATCATTTTGCGCAATTCTTGAAATGAAATCACATTGTGCTACTTACGGTTATCAGAAAATATAAACCTGAGATGGTTAATAGTATTCGTACAAGGTTAGGTGAACATTTCATTTGTTCAAAATTATTTTACCTCTTATAAATTGTTTTTTGGTTTTTTTTTTATAGATTTATATATACAACATACAACATTTATGAACCTAGTGAGGTTCCAAAGAGTAGAGATTCGGACTCGAGGTCCCTTTCAAAGATCTTACTCCTTGACCTACAGTTTAACGTCCTTATCCGAGAAGACGCGAAAGTCCAACCATTTGCAGATGTTAAAGCAAAGGCAGCACTTTCTACTCAATTATTTTAAAGACCCTGAGTGGTGGTCCAGCCGGGAATCGAACCCGAGACCTCCCGCACAGCAGACTAGCTCCTTACCAACATTTTAAGTATTACTCTCGTCTATGTTTTATAATGATTATTGTTAGTTTGAATTTTTGAACCACAAGATTTAAGAGTGAAATGGAAATGTTTTGGTAGAATAATGGAAGAAGGAGTGGGATTACCAAATGCTTACGCTAGATGCATGCGTTGCTATCTTTTAACACGACTTGTCTTTCATCATTCGAGCACAGTGCATTCAACTGTTGTTTCCCCTTGTGATTTAACAACTAGATAACTTATTGCTATATTAAATTCTTTTGTATTTAATAAAATTACTTTACCCTTAAAAAGTTAAAATCATTAATATTGAAAACTGATAAAACAATATCATAAATTCAAACCAATTAAATTGTATCAAAATAACTAAAAATGAATTTAATTGTAAGCAAGTGTTATCTTTTTAAGAACGTTATTTTTCCGCACTGGTTTTATTACTTTAAATGAAATTTTCATTTTCTGATTCAATCAAATTTTTATAAACTTTTATAAATTTAATTTAAGTGTGTTGTTAATGACCAAGCTTAGTTATTAATTGTATGTTTAGTTCTAACCCAAAGTGTATGTCTCTCTTACTTTAAAATACTTTTATCGTAGACTATGTAAATAATATTAAAGTTAGTATCCTACCATAACAATGAATGACCATCACAGCATACAATAGGAATTAAAGCAATAGGAAATACAATAAGCAGAAGTTTAAAATTTTGATTCTTATAACTTTAGATAATTCAATATCCTAATATTCTGCCTTTTTCACTACTTCTCAAGGTGCTGGCTACACCTTCAGTGGCAGAGATAAACAGACTAAAGCGATACAGAAATATTTAGTCCAAACACTCATGGTTTAATACGTTATCGTATTTGGTAAAGGCCACAGATTCCATCTCAAATTAAATCCATGGTCATTGTCTAAACTATCTTTTCTCTACTTCAAACATGAATGTTTTTTATGAAATCTTCACCTCTTTGTAACCATTGTTTATTCACTACCGTTTCTGCAGGCTTTCGTACTTGATCATGTTATGGTGTTGAACTATCCGTTTACTTTCAATGGTCGTCGTTAGTGATTCACGTAGTTTGTGTTTGAACTCTTGTGTAAAATGTCTAAACATTTCACTGCAGGGGTACACCAGCTGGAAAGTCGCCTCTAAATTACATGTAAGTTGCACTTGGTTATACTAAGAGTGCAGTACAAGTTCATTCAACCTCTAAATTGCTTGCGGACTTTCAAATATGACTTTGTTAACAATTAATCTAAAATATTAATATTTAATACGACTAAATGACAACATCAGTTAAAAATATCCATTCAACAAATAATTATAGCTACCTAAATAGTTTTATTTTAAGGATTCTTCATAACATAATATCTAAAACTACTGTGTTAGCTACCTTTGAAATAACCTATTAACTGAGTCGGTGCTGATTTATTAAAAGGTAACTAATAATTTTGCCTGCCTATGGTACTTGGCATATGCAAAATATAGTGTCCCGAAATTTTAGTGAGGCTTAGGTACTTTGTATATGCAAAATATAGTGTCCCGAAATTTCGGTCAGGTTTAGAAATATTTCATCATAATGCCCACTTTTTTTGAAGATGCTGAACTTTCTAGACTTTTGAAATATTTTTCAGGACACTGGATAACTCCTGAAAAAAAAAGATAATTTTCTTGTGTACCTTCCTGGAAAACGCTTCAAAGTTTGTCTTACGTTTTTTATCAAAACCAAACTAAACGGCTGAAGAATTATACCTGGTATAAGAGTTTTTAACAGGCTTTACATAATATGTTTACCTCATATTAATACACAATATGTGTACCTAATATGAATGCATATTAGGATGCACCTAAGATATGAACCTAATATGTGAAACTAATATGTGGAGTTAATATGCGTACATTAAATATGAATGTAATTATAATAGGATGTACCTAATATGTGTACCTAATATGAGTACGTAATAGGCTGTACATGATGTGTGTACCAACGTAATATGTGAACCTAATATGTGAAACTAATATATTTGTACGTGAAATATAAGTACATTTATATAGTATGTGTACCTAGTATGACTACGTAATTAGTGTACCTAATATCTTTAAACTTAACATGAGTCTTTGCGTAACGTGTGTACTAACCGCTAACAGTACCAAATATTTATGTCTAATGTATGTACCTAATGACTACCTAATAATGAGTAACTAATAGTTGATGACTGTCTGATTTGACTACTAAATGTATGTACCTAGTATACGAGTACCTAATAACTAACGCAGATTTAAAAACCTGCTTTGTAATTCATTTTAGTAACTGCTAAACTTAAATCTTGCTGGCTTGAGTAGAAAAATTATTCTGACTGAGGGCAGCATGCAATATCTGTAAAAAAAATCTGTCGTAAGAAGTGTAGATAGTTATAATCCATCTAGACTAGGAGTTGTAAACATGTAACATTGGTTATTTTAAGGCGGGACAGTAGTAAGAAGTGTAGATAGTTATAATCCATCTAGACTAAGAGTTGTAAACATGTAACATTGGTTATTTTAAGGCGGGACAGTAGTAAGAAGCCTGTTAAGAAGAAACAGACAAAGAAAAAGGGTGAAATACTGGGAGATAAACAGGTGAGTGACACAATTAAACCCTTATTCCTGGTATGCGTCTACCTCATTAATCCATGTATCTTAGTGGTGGAGTCGGTGGTTAAAGTAACAAGGTCTAGCTAATTCTGTTGGCAATAACTGCCGCAGTTTTGTATTGATTTTATATGGTTTGAAAACTTTTAAATGGTCTAAAACTAACAGAAGTAACGAGATGAAAAATGATGTTGTGCATTGTAGGCCGAATCAGCTGGTGTCAAGTTCCCCGAGAGTAAAGGAGCAGGCGTCTGTTTGCGAAGTTCCAGAGTAAGTTACTACAGTTTAGTACTTTTAAGGAAAAATGGATGCTAAGACTAACCTATTTTTTGTTTGAATCTATTTGTGAACATTTAGGAACTTGGTGAGGTTCCAAGGAATTGAGATAATAGGACTCGAGGTCCCTTACAAGGATCTTACTCCTGGGCCTACGGTTTAACGTCCTTATCCGTAAAACAGTCTAATCATTTGCAGATGTTAGAGCAAATGCAGCACTTTCTCCTTAATTATTTTAAGACCCTGAGTGGTAGTCCGGCCGGGAATCGAACCCTAGACCTCCCGCACAATAGACTGGCGCCTTACCAACTAGGCTAACCAGGCGGCGGTGACAGTGTAGTAGATTAACTCAATAGTCTTTTTTTTTTCAAATTACATTGAGAAGTTAAATATAGAAATAAAGAAAACTCTCAAGAAAACGTTTGATACCGTGGTCGCAAATGAGCTGGTCAGCGGTGCGGTATGGAGTAGGTCACCAAATTGAAGGGCGTAAAGACGTTTCTATATTAAAGCCATTAATGACGGTTTTAAATACCAAAGGGATGGATGAATTCATATTAAAAGATTTTATATTACATAGTAACAACTAAACATCTATGAATAACGATTGCTACAAACACGAGACATGTTCTTCATCTGTTTGAAAAGTGGCGTTAACTTAAGTTTAAGCTATTGCAATCCGTTAGTAATCAAAGAAAAATCTTTGGTGAAATGTTGATTGTGGCTGTAGCCGCTAATTTAGAGCATTTCTAGCTAATTCATAAAAGTTCTGGGCCTAGAAGTCTTCAAATTTATTTGCATCATTGAGTTAGAAGCAACTGCCATCCATCGCGCAGCTTGCTGTTTGAGCTGGGATAAAAGTGTTCTTAGGGTAACTGATATATATTGCGTTGATCATTGCCGGATTTCATACCGGGAGAGCCTGAGTACAAGTCCCTTAATTCTCATACGCACAAAATATGATTAGTGTAA
>JAOTRI020095456.1:0-14978 GCA_028564885.2 Zoanthus sanctaehelenae | reverse complement strand
GATCAAAAGATGGGTGAAATGGTTTATGTTGGAGGAGGGATGTTAGCATTGGGATATGCTGTAAGTAAATTTTTGTAAGTTATGCTATTAATTTAAAGATTCTTTATTTATTTCAAATAAAGAATCATGGACATTGACTCAGAAATGTCTGGCAAAGGAAATCCTTTCGAACCGATCGATCCAGGTGATGATGGTGGAGAATTGATACATATGACTTCATCTCGACGCGGATCAGAAGATATAACCAATACTTTTTCTCATCACAGAGAAACCTCCTTTATAGAAGGTATAGATGAACACACACTATTAATACACAGGGAAAGTAAACAAGATGAAGCTTGGGATATAATTAAAAGAAAATTTCCCAATGCCAATACTGCTAATTCCTCATTCACCGCTACCTTGGATGAATATGATCAAGTCATGGTAAAGCTAAAGAGGTCAAGAGGAAAGAGTTATAATCTCTTCAATTCAGGTGGTGAATTAAACGAAAAATTACCTAAAACAATAAAAGAAAGTCTTGGTCCTACTTCTTCAGAAGTAGTCCAAGGTAACGAAGAAGAAATCTCTAGACGTGAGAAAAAGATAAAAGAATTAAAATCTCAGAGTCAGAGTGAAAACATTATTCGTAACATAGAAGAACAAAGAATAGAAATAGAACAACTCGAACGTGAGAATGAAGTGATAGAAGAGCGAATGTCCTTGCGAGATAGAGTCAAAGCTATTTTCAAAAAGTATGGCTTTACAGTAGTTGCTGTCTTAACAGCAGTAGGTGTTGTTATCGGTGTTATTGTATCTAATCTAAAAAAGGGTTTGAGTACCATTGCAAAGGGTGAGATTTTACCGGGAATGATAGGTGCTATTGCTAGTTTTATCTTCAAAACAGCAGGGCAGGTTATTGGATTTTTAGGTAAGAATGCTTGGTTGCTTATAGTAGCTGTAGCCCTATACCTTGTAGAACAATTTAAAAATAAGGGACGCTAAGTAAAAAAAACATGTCAACGTATTTATCCATCACGATGTTAACTCCAGAAACAAGAGTTTATCTGGAACCATCGTTAACGAAAGTAAAAGAGATAGAACTTTTAGATTGTCACATTCCTGAAAATTGGATAAACTTCAATGAAACTCAAAAGGTTTACAAACCTTACTCTGAAGAAAATGCGTCGAAAGATATATATATAACTATCCCACCAGGGACTTATACATTGAAAAAACTCCAGCAAATCTTACTCAAAGACAAGGAAAGCTCCAAGCTCACAATTATAAAGACTGAACAAGGATATTCCCTATATTCAAACAAGACCGTTAATCTTAGACTTTCCAAAAAACTATCAGAAGTACTTGGTGTTCCAGAAAAGATAACACCAAATAAATATTACCCGATACAGTGGTTACCTGAAAAACTGCTAAAAGTGTTTTGCGACCTCATAGAATCAAAGTCTTCATATTATAATGAGGTCGCCCGAGATGAAAATGTAAAACTTAATCCCTCATAATTGTTGGCTGTCGTCCCATCTAAAAATTATCCTTGTTTAAGAGTCTCACAAACTAAAAATCCAATCAACTACTTTACATTGTCGATTTTAGATGAAAATGGAAGTAAGTTTAATTTAATTAGTGAGTCTATTCGAATTCATTTAAAGCTTTCATTCTAGAATACAAAAAAAGCATGGAAGAATACAATAGAATTTATCCTCAAGTGCTTGAAAACAATGACCCGCGTAATTTCAGACTTCAAAATTCATGTGATGCGCTGAATAATCTTGAGAAGGAAATGAAACATTATGAGAATGTTAGGAAAAAGTACAGTCGAGCTAGAGGGATATTCACTAAAATCAGTGTTGGTAGTGGAGTTCTGTCAGTTATTCTATCCGCCAGTGGGTTAGGAACGTCTCTTACTGGTTTCGGTGCCGTTGTCGGTATCCCTTTAGGAGCTGTCGGAGGTCTCTGTGGAGGAGTATCAGTGGGATGTGCCTTGGCTTCTAAACGACTTTCACATAAAGTAAGTAAACACGAACAGACTGTTTCTCTGGCAAAAGCAAAGGTAATCACTATTCGCGACTTGGTTTCAAAGGCGCTGCAAGATAACGACATCTCTGACAAAGAAATTTCGCTAATTTTAGCAGAGATGGAAAAGTTTGAAAAACTAAAACTTGAAATCCGTCAAAAAGATCGGAAAGAGACAGAAAAAAAATTAAATATGTCTCAGATACGAACAGAGGTTCGTGCAGAAATTTTAAAGGAGTTAACCGCTCCCGCACGTTAATATTTTCGTATGAACGAACACCAAAAGGATGGAAATTCAATGCAACATCCTCGAAAGATCGGTGGTGATTTAAAAATATCTTATTATAGAAACAAATAATAAGATGGCGTTACTCGATGAATTTAAATTAAGATACCCAAATGCTAATTTATCAAAATTTAAGGTTCAAAACTTTTTCGGAAAACCAAACATTATGTTTCAAGGTAGTGATGGTGGGGAAACAGCAGTATTCGATGATGAAAGTGGCAAACTTAAGCCTAGTATTTACTTTTCAGAAGAAATGAAACGAGAATTAGGTTTATCACCTGGTTTCCCTCTAGAATTAACTTTAAACCCAGCACCCAAACTTGTAATACCTGCAGTTTCATTCGATGGAAAACCACACTCGTTAGGTGACATGCTGACAAACCAAACAATATTTGTCACACCGACAGATCATTTTAAAATAAATTTTCGAGATATTTTCAGTAATACTATAATAACACACTACAATGGTAAAGAGTCCAGACAATGGTTGGCTGCTCCTAACATTAAATATTGGCCTCAACAGCTTAATTTCGCTCTTTGGTGTGCCACAACAGGATGTGGTGTGAGTTCACGCTTATTGTTTGAAGACAAAATGAAAGACGGAATTCATGACGTGACAGACAGTGAGCTTAGATTACCACCACAGATTAGAGCATTTCTATGGTTTCACGTCTACTTTACAGTGAGACGTATTCTGTTTCAACTTGGTGGAATTCAGAACTCAACATCATTACCAGGCGACTCCATATTTAACCAAAAAGATGTTAAATGCGACGTACCCTCATACAAAAGATTGTGCAGTGAATTTGGTATTAATCCAAGTTCAGACTTTCGATTTCACAAAGGTTCTAATCACGGTTTAGGTAGTGTTTACATTTGGATTAGAGGACCATATAAAACTGGTTATAATTATCCTGGATATAGTAAGTTCAGTGATGAGGGAGGAAAAGCTAGTGATGGTAACCTAATTCAGTATATTAAAAACACAGAATCAGACAAGCAGTACGAATATTTCGTTACTCCTATCTCCTACGGATTGACGGCTGCTGGTCAAGCGCGAATTAATCAATCTATTGAAGCTTTTGTTTATTGTATTCTCGGTTCACAAGTTAATGTCTGTAGCAGTATTCTTGGAAACACTGGAAGTGCGCAAGAAGTAAGAGATGAATTTTTAGTTTTGTTTGAAGACGCGATACAACAGGTAGATATAAGTAAGTCTGTTCAGAGATTTCAACTCGCCATACAAGAAGCGAAAGTTAAATTAGATTTAGCAATATCACCTGGCACGTGGTTGATGCCTTCAAGAATGGTAATTAATACAGAGAGTATTATTGGATATAACAATAAACTGAAACGTGCCAGCCCGTCTATGAAATTGGGTGTCAATTCAGAAATAAACATGATGATAAAACCGGTTGGAATTAAGCATAATCTCGGTACAAGTAAGGTTAAATTGCCACACGCTACAGTTGGTCACAAAGCGAAACCCACTCCCCCTCACTTCGAAAGTCATGTGGTGATTCAGAGCTCGTCTCACGCTAAGGGCTCATCCCTCGCTAAGGACTCATCCCTCACTAATTCGAAACATGAGATTAATTTGGTTGTAATGTTGGCCGCGAGTGCAACAGCTTGGTTTCTATTTCGAAAACAACACTAACATTTTGCCTGAGGATTTCGTAACGTGGTTCGCGTTACGAAAACTCTATCACTTATAACGACTCTAGCTTATTTTTCGTAACAAGCTTTACAATGAGACTTTTGTTTATTATGAATACATATTTGAGAACCACCACAGAACTTACAAAAAAGTTTCTGTCTGTTGTGCTCACATATTCCTTTCCCGTTGCAATCTTTGCAGATACATCTCACTCGTTTATGTTCGCAGAAGCTACCACCATTACATAATTTACAGCGTGATTTACGTCGGTTGTGAGGGCAAATTTGTGACCCATGACAATCTCTACAATAATATTTTACTATACCATGTAGACATTTCTTAGGATCACGTTTCGGTTCATCTAAAACCTTGACTAGTTCAGCTTTAGATTCGGGTATCGGTTCATCAAGAATATTCGATGACGCGTTAGGGTCTATATTAACACCATTACCTGGTGATAGTGTATTACCCAACGCTTCGATGAGTTCGGCTTTACGTAATTTGTAATAACCTTTGATACCCTTCTCTTTGGCGAGGGCTTTCAACTCTTTCACTGTATGCTTGCCCATTTTTATTATATTATCCGTGTCTTTAAACCATTTTTTTAATTTTATATGTTTGCTAAAGTCGGTTAATATGATGTGTGTAACTGCTAAGGCATTTTTTAAGGGGAGGAGTGTATCAAAATTTTCTTGCGCCAGGTGCGCCACTTTATCATTTTTCTGAGTGAATCACTCAGAACGCTAGAAACGCAATATTTGAGGTTCAAAATTTAATAAAGTTATGTTATATAATCTTAGGAACACACTTTTCGAATCAGTTTATCTTTTTCAGTCATTACATGCATCCCTGTAACAGAGAGATATACTAGCTACGACAGTTCCTCTAAGTGATTTCCAGGAGTACGAGGAAATTATCCGTTATTCTGGAGCTCTCATGGAACCGGGAAAATTTTTTCAAACTTCCAGGAGTTTTTCTAGTATTCTTGAAAAATTGAGCTCATGCTATGTAAGTTCCATGATGCTGTGGTTTTACCACCAATTGATGATATAATTCAGCTCTCCACTCAGAACAACAGCGCTAATCACATGCAACGTATTATAAATCAACTAGTCTGCGAGATAATGGGATTTTTGAAGTGGTTTCGGGCTGTTTACCAGCCCTGGATCTACAAAGTTTGTATTAAATAAATATCCCATACAGGATCTGAATGAACTCTAACCAATGCAGTTCCATGTAGTATGTCAAAAACTTTCGTGTTTTTTCAAGTCATGTTTCCAAGTAAACACCGTAGCAGTGAGTGCACTATCCTCTGTATAATAAAGAGCTTAAGCACCGTAACGTTCCTTCACGACCGACTTCTGTTTTCCTAGAGTAGACTGAACCGAGAACGGCGTTTAGATGTAACTTAGGCAGCTAACGCGCTATCTCGACGGACGCACGATGAGTAAAATGGCGCGAAAACTTTGAATTTAGTCCTGTAGTAAACATACGGATAAAAAGTTACTGTTGAAGGAATTGTAAGTTAAGTATTTACTTAGAAGGATTGTTTATTGACAAAATATTCGGTACTTAAACCTATAGCTTCGTCGTAGGATAAAAGCGGCTTGTAGGCCTGACGTGTTCATGTAAGCGAAATTTGCTAAAAGTGTAGTTCAGATTGGCCTCCATGACACCAAGAACACTTAGTGCTTAGATTCCTTGTTATATTCTCATTACAAATCCTTGTCAAAAAGATAACGATGATTATCTAAAATAAGACGGGTAAACATATTAATTTGCGCCATATCAGTGAGGGAGGCAGTTTGCGAGGTTGACCATATTAGGTTGGGACCGAAGACAATAGCCAAATTGGCTGAGCTCATTTTGTTGCTCTGCGAATGCTCAGCTACCTGTAAATCAAAGAAACGATGATGAGTGACAACTAAAGTATTAAAGTCTTCTAAAAGCTGTGCAAAGAAGGTATAATTACAAAGAAGTGTATTAACGTTTTAACACAGAAAAATTATAATCAAATTTGCATGAAGCAATGACTCTCGAAACAAGGAAAGGAAAGTTCTGCTATATAAGGTAATTCAAGAGAACATTGGACCCTGGATTCCACATCCAGACCATGGATTCACGATTCCATGGTCCAAAAGTGTCTGGATTTCAGAATCCGCGGATTACCTTACATTGGGTGAAAAAGTGCCAGGGACTATTTGAACATTGTGCCACTTTGAGCGAATTTATACCGTACTCATTAGGATACGGAAAACTGAGTCATTTTCAACAAAAATGACAATCCGTGTACGAGATGCATGTCTACATATATAAAGATAGTCTTAGTTTACTGACCAGTATTTCTCTAAGCATAGGTGAGATAGTTTTACAGAATAATAATTGCACAGGCAAGAAGTCTTTGTGACTTGCCTATTTTACAAAGTGTTTATGAATGTAACTAACCTCTCCAAGAAAGTCTACGAGGTACTTCAGCAACGCATAGTTCTCGTATGGAAGGCCCTCATGCACCAG
This sequence comes from Zoanthus sanctaehelenae, assembly GCA_028564885.2. Taxonomy (NCBI): domain Eukaryota; kingdom Metazoa; phylum Cnidaria; class Anthozoa; order Zoantharia; family Zoanthidae; genus Zoanthus; species Zoanthus sanctaehelenae. The sequence goes on along the minus strand of JAOTRI020095456.1, from coordinate 8,511 downwards.
CTTCTTCGTAACTTGCAGTTTTTCATTTTCCTCAGAAATGGCTGAAAAACCAGTTTCCCAGAAGTACAGGAAAAACACAATAGTTATAAATACACATTAACATGTTCAAAGATTAAATCATTAAACTAGAAGAAACCAAAGAACCAAAGGTTAGGAAGTGCCTGCTTGACCTTCACTTTGCAAGAGAGTTACAAACTAAAACTTGTTTTTTTCCTGTTACGAATTCCACTATTGCCAAAAATCTTTTTTTTGGTGTCCGTTTTCTTACGGATGTGCAGTAAGCAGACTCCAAGTTAAGGCCTAGGTTGCGTGGTCTGCTTGGGCACGCAATAATATATTCTCATGGAAACCACTAGCTAAAACACTGATTTTGAGAACGAATAATGTCGCAAATGTCGTAAAGGGTAAGTAAGGCTTCAAAACATGATAAGGACTCGCACGCACAGATCTCTAAATTCGCACATGTATGCTTTATCAAAACAATGTCATAAACAGTAGTACAGAGCGATATGATACAATTAAACAAAATATTTCCATTCGATGTCTTTCGTCTTATACGAACACTTAAGTTTTTATAGTAAAAAAAAGAATTTTTAGATTAACTGAATGCCAATTCACATCCACTCTGAGGGACACCAGTTCGAAATTAAAAATTAACTCTTTTTGAAAACTTGCTACAGTGCCACCCGCAATGATTTCCCAAAGTGGTTGAGTCCCGACCAGTGAAATGCGAGTGACAACTTCACGCCACATCAGCACAAGCCAAATACGCGCAGATAAGTCAAGCAGAATTTTTACTCGGCGAGTGCAGGTTTAACTGGCGATTTATTCGTAAAGTATAATTTTGTCTTTAGATAAAGTAAATATAAATTTTGTATCAAATCCATTACGTTTTAACTCTCAATTTACGCCTCAACAAATTGGCGAGTGATAACGCATCTCAAACCAAACAAGGAAAAGTCATCGCGGGTGGGATTGTAAGTCTACAGTTAAAACACAGCTTCTTTGCGAAACTTTGTGTCGAACGCTTCGTTGAGTGCTTTAAGACACTCAATCTAGATAAAAAAGGAGATGTTTGAATTATACTTTGAATAAAACTAGAATTAAGATTAAAGTTAATTTTAGATAGATAATCTACGCAAAACCTTCATAATACCAAGTAGCCACTGAAACTATACCTGATATCTTGATAACTGTGTCGTACAGCTTAAATGTTAAAAGAGGTTCAGGCAACTCTCGAAGGAACTTTTTGAGAAGCACGGCGGGGCAATGGACATCCATCAAATTATCAAATCCTTCATGTTCACCTTGAAATACAAAACAAACTTTTCATGTTATTGCGGTGCAAAAGCTTACCCAAACTCAATTCTTCAACCCGTTGGTAGAAATGTTTGTTGCTTCAAACACTTTAAAGTCTAAAGTTTACTTTCAAGATTGAACTGTTTATAGTCATGGCGGCTGGAAATCCCAATTCAAGCTCCGTAGCTCTGGTGGTTTTAGCTGTTCTTTTTCAGTTGCTGCTACTTAATAGCTCGCAAACTACATTGAAGTAGTTTTCAAAGTATTAGCCTCTCCTCTACATCTTTATGTACATTACATGATAGCCGAGTTAACCCCTACCTTGTTTATTGTGTTTCTGTATGGGGATCAACGTACACTTTAAATTTTAACAAAATATTTTTATTACAAAAGAAAGTAATTCGAATTATATCTAAAAGTGATTTCGATGCTCACACAGAACCTTTATTCCAAAATTTAAAAATTTTAAATCTTCAGGATATCTATAGTTTTCACACCTTAAAATTCATGTATTTATAATTCAAAGAAGGTATTCTCCCTAATACGTTTAACGAACTGTTTTTACTAACTAATCAATTTCATTCTTATATCTAGAAACTATAATTCATTTTACATTTCACATATCGTTGAATATTCTTCTAAAAGAGAAATCAGTCGGAGCTGCTCTCCTTCTTCAGTAAAACAGAATAACTAATAAAAAAGAGCTGGTTTTATATAAGTCTATAGGGAGTACAAACTTATGAAACAAAAGAACAAAAGGTTAAATGACAATGGTGTGAATAGTGTGAATAAAAATGTTGCTAAAAATATACTAAAAGAAACGACATGTGAAAACGTAAACATGCTCAAAATGCTTAGATCTAAACGATGATGAAGGTGAGTATTAAAAACAGTCAGAACATAAGATCGAGACCAAGATGAATGCCCTTTCTACTATTTGGTGTAACATCATGCAAGCCAAGCCGAGAATAAGTCAAAACTTCACTACCAGCAACAACGACGTACCGCTTTTATACGGACTCCGTAAAGACCACAAACAAACGGATAATCCACCACTAAGACCTATATGTAGCGCAATGAAATCGTGTAATGTCAGGCTTGCTTATTTGATGTCAGGGTTTTTTTAACACCAGTGGTTGAATCAGCAGAAACAAATTGCGAAAGCACCGAAGATTTACTAGCAAGGATAGAAAAATGCAATAACCAGAAAGATCTCACAGACTCCCGGGTTTTGAGGATGGACGTGAAGGCCCTGTACCCGTCTATAGATACAGATTTTGCAACAGAGATAGCTAGAGAACTTCTAAAGGAAAGCAATACTACATTTGAGAATGTCAACGCACAAGAACTGGGTTTGTTTCTTTCACTCATTGAGTCCGAGGGAAAAAACCCTCTTCACGACGACGTGAAAAAGTTATGCCCTAAACGTAAATATAATCGCCGCAGACCAACAATGACAGGGTCAGCAAGTAATACAAGTGAATCTACTAGATGGGCACCATGTGTTAAACCAACAAGTTCACCAGATCAATACCAAATAAAGAACATGATGATAATTGCTATTAAGTACACAATATTAGAAGTTCTCAAAAATCACAAATGCAAGTTCAATGAAAAACTGTACAAACAACAACATGGAGGAGCGATTGGCGTATCCTGAGCAGGTAAATTGGCGAACACGTTTATGATATGGTGGGATCGTCAGCTGATAAGTAAACTTCAGCAAGAAGAAATAGATGTGCAGCTATATTAACGTTACGTAGATGATGTTGTACTGTGTGCTCGAAGGAAGAGAAGCGGGAATCGGAGAGAAGGGAAAGTTGTGGAGTCAAGTTCAACAAGTGGCGATCAATATTCATCAAAGTATTCAAGTAACCTTGGATTCTCCAGAGAATAACACTGAGTTAAGAATGGCAGTCTTGGATTTGAAAGTTTGGATGGGGAAAACAAAGAACGACGTCACAAAACTAATATGCATGCACACTACATGAAACCAATGGCCAACAATGGGGTGATACACAGAGACTCCGCCCTTTCAATGAGAACGAAGGTACAAATCCTGACTGCAAACCTGGTACGCGTGATAATAAATATTTCTCCCTTAGTAACACACACGGAAAGAAACATGTCCAGCATTTCATGGACCGGTTGCAACACAGTGGCTACAGCGTTAAAGGAAGGAAAGAATTGTATGTGAAAGCGAAACGAAAGTACGACAGAATGGTCACGGATGACAATAAGGGAATAACACCGATGTACCGGCACATAGAATGGGAAAGAGAGAGGAGAGAGATAAAAGACATGAGAAAAGAAAAAGATGGTATGAGAAAGGAGGATATATGAAAGTGTGATGTTTGTTGATGCTACACAAGAAGGCAGACATAGAAGACAGATACAAAAAGTCTGGGACGAAACTGGCTGGAAAATAAAAGTGATAGAAAAATCTGGAAGAAATATTAAAAGTCAGTTATGCAAGTCGGACCCTTTCCCCAGCATGGAATGCAGCTAGAGACAAAGATTGCAGAGTTTGTCCAAACAGAAAGGTTAACTGTAAAGATAGAGAAGTAGTGTACGCCATAACATGCATAGAATGCAAATACGAAAAAGGTTTATATATCGGTGAAACGGCAAGGAGTGTAGGAGAACGCTTCAAAGAACACAGAGAACTCCATCAATCTAAAAATAAATCGAGTTGTCTATATAAACATTCCCTTGAAGAACACGACGGACAAGAAGTAAAATATGAGTTGAACCCATGAAAAGACAAATTAGCGAGGCAGAATATATATACTCTTAAAGAAGAATTCAATTCTAAAGATGAATGGGCCAATAGCCAAATCATTAGAAATCGGAATAGATTATTATCTAACATTGTTTAGGTCCAATAGATCTCAGCTTTTAGCTTTCATGTTCTGACTATTTTTAAGACACACTTTCATCATCGTTTAGATCTAAGCATTTTGAGCATGTTTACGTTTTCACGCGTCGGTTCTTTTAGTATATTTTTAGCAACATTTTTATTAACACTATTCACACCATTGTCATTTAGCCTTTTGTTCTTTTGTTTCATATGTTTGTACTCCCTATAGACTCTTCATTAGTTATTCTGTTTTACTGAAAAAGGAGAGCAGCTCCGAAAAGGTTTTCAACATATATACATACATATCAGGCAATGCCTCATCAGGCAATGATAGCGAACACTTGTTATGAGCTATGCAACCGTTACTGTAAGTGACCGTTTCAATTTGAATTTAAACTAATTGACATCTTAGCACTGTTTTATGTCTAGCGCGCGCGTTGCAAGCATTTGATAATTTGAAATTAAATTAAATAATTAGTGAGATTGGTAGCGCGAGGGACCTCCCTAATTCAAACTAGTTAATAAAGTTTTTGAGTATAAGCTTTTTTCTATGCGGACATGAGTTAGCTAATTCATTGCGTTTGTTTAGGCTGCACAGTTCTCTCTTATAAATGATAATGAATTTTTCAAAAAGGCATAGTTGGCATTTTTTTCTGTTATCATACCGTTTGCATTTTTTTAAGATTTTCCATTTTACGTGATAGGGTTTGTTAGCGTCTTTTAGTTTCCAGATATGTTTAGACAGTTCTGTTTCGTTGGATTTATGGCTGCGACGGAAAGATGCTTGGTGGTTTCTGTAACGTTCTATGAAGCTTGATGCAAGGCCTATGTAAGTTTCTGTTGTTGTGTCGCTTGTTACTGATGCTTGGTAGATGATGTTGGTTTGTAGGCAATTTCCTTCGAGGGAGCAGTCAGGCTTCTTTTTACAACAATTGTTCGCTATCATTGCCTGATGAGTGTGGTCATTTTTGAACACAAGAAACAAGTTTGTCGCAATAAAATACGAAATTACAGTTGAAGTCTTGATCTGAACTTTTTACTATAATACTGCTCCTGTTTAATGTTGAGCGCTGTAAAGTTCATCCTTCAATAGACTAATTTCATGTTTTTGTATATATATATATATATTTAGGCCTGAATGGCACAATTTAATTTTAGAATTATTTCATCAGTTTGGCACTCGCTTTCGTGGACAAAAATTACTTAATACACTATACCAATTTGATATTCAAAATACCAAAAATATTTCCTCGTTTAATACGAAAGAAAAATATTCTTTTGAGTTAAATTCTCCCTTTTCCCTGCTTGCTGCTTTGTTGCGTCCTTGTGGTTGTCCTGTCTATGTGGTTGCTTTTTCTTATTTTAATCTTAATCATACTTTATTGTGTTAGCACGTCCTCTTGATATAACCAATCTTTATTTAAAGGGAGGCCTTTTGGTTTCTTGTGGGCTTCCTTTGCCTCCTTAAAGTGTTATCTTAAATGAATTTTGTAACTGTAAATATTTATAAATATTTGTGTTGCAAAAAATAAAATAAACTTATATTGCTGGTCTTCTCCTATTATGCGGTGACATTTCAAGCATTCCTGGCCCCCCTGTCGGACGAGATGAAATTAAACTTGGAACTAAGCATCCTTGATTAACACTGAGTCTAAACTTTGCCAACTAAATGTACGTTTAATTCCCGGCCATTTGAAGAAATCAAAATGCCAATGCTCAAGAATGATTTCGATCTATTTGCGATGATTGAAAATGGCTCAATTCGACTTGCACTGATCCAGAACTGGCAACCGATAACAATATAATCTACCGTTATGACAGGATTGATTCCAAAGGAGGTGGAGCAGCGATTTATGTAAAAAACCCCAATTGTATGTGAATGTATTGATCTTCTCGACAAAGAATCAAACGCTGAACATGTGTTTTAAAATAAAACAACACGCTGCGGGGACAAAATTTTTATTTATCGTTTTTTAAAGCCCTCCTAACTCAGCGTTGATGGGTTTATTTTGATCAAATCACACACATGATTGAATTCGCTTCTTGTCATTGGAAAGAAATTATAGTGACTGGTGAATTCTTTATGCGACGAAAACAAACTGCAAGCTCATCTAGATATTCTGGAATGCAGGCTTGAAACAATTAACAAACACTGCAACACGAGAATATAAGAATACGTCTACTTTATTAGATCTTCTATACACACGAAGAATGATTGTTCCAGTTCATGGTCTAAATGATTACCTTCCAATTTGCTTTACGCATAAAATAAGCAGAGGTAAATGCAGTAAAAACCATCACAAAAAAAGTTTAGGAAGGAAGTTCCGGTATAAAATGAGTTCAGGTCAGTTGCCACTCATACGCCGTCGAGACAACATCTCTCGTGAGCTAAGCGCAACGCTGGAGTTACCTTTTTAGAACTTTGAGTAGAAACAGGAGAAGGCGACATTGAAGTTGAAGTGACTAGTTGAACGTGGAGGTTTGAGGTTTTGTCAGTGCAGCCAAACATCAATATTTCACTAAAAACAACTAGGTTTTTCATCTAATTATAAAAGAATGCAATCAAAAGAAATTTTATACCATAAAACAAGATCTTCAACAATTGTAGGTAAACTATTACACACATTTCGGGAATTGGGACTAATAAAGCAACTGCTCTGGACGGCATTAGTGTCCGTGTGCTGAAAGAAGCTCCACCAGCAATATCAAAACGACTAAAGTATTAACATTCCACAAAAGAGACTCAATTTAAGAGAGAGGTAATTACCGTCCCATATCTGTTCAACCTATACTTTCCAAGCCGCTAGAAAAACACATAGCATCCATGGTATCTTACTTGCAAAGGCTTATCAAATATCACTCTTGAACAATTACAATAGACTGGTTTAGATTTTACTTAACAGGCCGCTCACAGGTTGTATCCGTCTCTAGTGTGTTAAATATTGATGTTGGGGTACCACAGGGTTCCATTTTAGGACCAATTTGGTTTTCTATTTATATAAGCCATTTATCTCTCTTCTTAAAGGACACCGAAAAAGACATATTTGCTGATGAAACTACGATCTGGTAGAACGGAACTAATTGTACAGATAATCAAAATACTTTCAATGATAGTCTAGATAAGGCTAACTGTTGGTTTAAATTGAACAGGATAATACCAAATACAAAGAAGACCAAACACCTGCTAGTTGTTTCTGTTCAAAAGCTAAACCATAGCAGTGAGTCTACAATGGAAATTTATATCGAGAATATCAAACTAGAGGAAGCTGCAGGTGAAAAGCTACTCGGAGCTGTTATTGACTCAAACCTTTCGTGGAATTTACAAATTTATTTGATCAAAAAATTGAACTCTATAATACGTATCGTTAGGAAAGTAAAGGCTTACTTAACTTTTGCTTGTAGGAAAATGCTACACAATGGAGTAACTGTACCGTTGAGAATCTTCAAAGAGTTCTAAGACTACAGAAACGATGTACTCGGCTAATTTTGGATGTTGATACTTATGAAAACTCAATTAGATTGGCTGCCTATAAATGATATTATACGTATTTTGAAGCTTTGTATCCATCACAAAATAAACCAAGGACATTGATAGGAGGGCCATAATGAAAACAACTGAGTGACCAGTAATCAATGTTATACACCTTCGTTAAATAAAGTTGTTGTTATTATTATTATTATTATTATTATTATTATTATTATTATTATTATTATAATAATAATAATTATTATTATTATCATTCAAGGAGTTAAAGGGTTTGTTATAATACAATTTGCAAAGTATTAGAAATACCAAATAACTTTCAATCGGAATTTTAAAGTTAGCCAAAGTGACAGAAAATGCTCTACAAACTAACTGATGGGGTTTTCAGTTAGGCTAGAAACAAACTATACACTAAATAAAATCATTTGGCAAAAATCTTCTTGCCCGTTCAATTATTATTTTGTAAAACTTCCTCACCTAGTTGATATATGGGCATCAAAACTTGATTGTTTCTGACTTTCCTTCCCATCTAGCCTGACTCAACTTTACAACGTTCCGCGGCCTGTAAATAGACTACCGCGCTACGTGTCCTGTGTCTTTTTATACTGCAGAAACTGCAGATAAGTACTGGCTTCTTGAGTCATAAGGGTTTTGAAAGAACTTAAAGTGTATATGACACAAAACTTTTCATTAACTTGATCAAAAGAGCTTTCAAAATGGTGAGTAACGACGTTTATTTTATTGTAATAGCATTCTTGGTTGCCGAGTTTTTCAAGATTTTGATTTATGACGTGTGACGTCATAAGGTTTGACACAAAAGGAATTAAAATCACAAAAAATGGAATATCTCTGAAAACTTTTGCTGTAT
>JAOTRI020095445.1:0-14984 GCA_028564885.2 Zoanthus sanctaehelenae | reverse complement strand
GTTGGATATACCATATCAGTCAACATGTTGGATATACCATATCAGTCAACATGTTGGATATACCGTATCAGTCAACATGTTGGATATACGGTATTAGTTAACATGTTGGATATACCATATCAGTCAACATGTTGGATATACCATATCAGTCAACATGTTGGATATACCGTATCAGTCAACAGAATTCTCTTTCTTTCTGCAACCCATCGATTATTATTGTTCTTCTTGTTGTTGTTGATATTATTGTTATTCTTATTGTTATTGTACCTTATTGTTTTGTGTCAAATTCTACTTTTATTCCTCAGTCTCAGATTGAAGATACATTGGCAAGATTCAAGAAGGTAATTTTAAAATGTAGTTTTTAAGATGTAAAAAAAGGAACTAAAACTTCAAGTATCTGCTAGCCTGATAATTAGCCTTGTGATAATTTTTTTTTACGTTTTACACCGTGAGAAAGTAAAAGTTTGTGCTGCATAACGTTTCGCACTGCAGTCCTTCGTCAAAGCAGACTTGTGATACTTTAGTCAAACTTTAACGTTTCACACCTTGCGGAAGAAATATTAGTACCGCCGTTTGGTTAGCCCAGTTAGTAAGGCGCCAGTCTGCAATGCAGGAAGCTCGGGTTCGATTCCCGGCCGGACCACCATTCAGGGTCCTAAAATGACTGGGGAGAAAGTACTGCCTTTGCTGTGACATCTGCAAACGATTAGACCTTCGCGTCGTCTCGGATAAGAACGTTAAACCGTAGGTTCAGGGGACCGTGTGTAAAAAAACAATTTGTGGCGTTAACATGCTTACTCTCTTAAAAGAATTACACGTTTACAAGTGTACAACTGTAAAATGTTAAACTGCACTTTTTGACTGCTTTTAGCGTTACTTTTGATGATATCGCCGTCCATACTTTGAAATTTTGAAAATTATCAATTACATTTACAGACTGCATGCAAAGAAAACATCTTGAATATTTTCAGATTTTTTGGATTAGATAAAAGTGCTATCTTCGAATAGACTTAAAGTTTAATTAGTATTAACCTAGTAGATGAATAGCACTTTACGCGCGCCCTGATTGGTTCATCAAACACCGGATATTCTGCGCTATCCACCTTGGTCACTCAACCGTGAAAAATGGGTTCTCGTTTTTGCTTCAGTTTTTGAACAAGAAATTCATAAAACTAACGAAGAAGGAACCCCTTTCCACACACAAAAAGAAACAAAATTTCGTGTTTCAGTGTTTAATGGTAAGTTTTTATTCGCTTAATATCAACAGCACGGCTTACTTGCTTACTTAATTGAATTTACTAAATTTACGATATTTGGAATCTGTTGGAACCAATCAGATTGTAGAAAACTAAAAATTGACCAATCAGGTAACAAAATTAAAAGGCAAAAATGTGAGGGTCAACTCTGGCAAGTTTCAGGCAAAATGGAGAAGTTGTAACTTTTCCAGTTGTAAACAATATTTTTACAATTTATAATAATTTTTTTATTGTACAGTGTGTTAGATCTCAAAATGGATATAATTAAGTGCTAATTGAACTTCGTGTTGTGCACTTTTAGTTCAAAATCAAACTTGCGATAACAAATTGCACTCCCGCCACGCGTATGTGCGATTTTGAATCGCTCGTTTGATTTTGAACCAAATTGCACTCCACTCAGTTCAATTACCATTAATAATATAGCTTTTTATATGTGTCATTTTTATTCAGTTTCCAGATCCCCATATGTACAGTATATATAGCTATTCAAAAATTGTAACGGTTTCTCTTTTGAAAATGTATATTGACAAGCATACGAAACATTAAGTTTAAAATGCATGTTTTTAAAATGTTTATCACCGCTGTGTGTATCTTATTTTTAGTTAAACTACAATGGCCAAAATCAAAGAGTTTATATACAGTATCATCTAATTCCTATCAAATTTTATCCTCGGTTTTTTGTTCCTGGAATTTTTACTCAACGTCAAAATGCTAATGAAAAATACCCCCTAACCCTCTCTCCCCCCCCCCTTCTTCGCTAGCTTCGGCTTTGTCAAAAATCTTCAAATTAACAAAATTCTTATTTGTCTGTGTTAGTATAAGTCAAAGAAAGATGAGAGCGCCAAAGAGGTTATGAGCGTAGGTCTGGAGTCCACAACTGTCGCTGTTCCTACGGTTGCAGCTCAACTGAGCCCACAAATATCAACAACTAAGGAGCATTTAAATTCAACACATGACAGCAAACCAGATATTATCATCAGTACACCTCCTAATATGAAATCGCCCAGGCCGAGTTTGGTTCTATCAGGTCAGTGAGAAACTGAAGTAATACCATGATTTAACCTAGTTTTGTGATATAAGGTTAGTAAGCCATTAATTAAAGTAATACCAAATTAAACTTTTACCTAGTTTTGTGATATCAGGTTAGTAAGCCATTGAAGTAATATCCATTTTGTGATTTCCGATTAGTAAGAATTAAGGTAATATCGAGGTTTCACTTTGCTCGATCAGGTTTAATATTCTGTCGAAGTAATATCACAATTTCATCGTATTTGGTTTTATCAGCTCGGTTCATTTAATTGAAGTCAGGGCCGTACCTAGGACTTTTTGTCTGCGGGGGCAAACTTCACAAACCTTCACAGGTATCTCCCGTATACAGACAGGGTTTCTAGTCAAACACTATGTTTTCCTGGCGGGGGCAACTGCCCCCCTTGCCCCCCGCTATGTACGGCCCTGGAAGTAACCTCATTATGTGATCTAACATGAATATGCTACCTGAAAGGATTTCTTGGACAAAAAAGTATTAGCCAGACAATGCAAATTGAAATCCATAAATTTTCAAATGGTAAAAAAATAGGAGCACTCTTGGAATACCTGGCACTGTCATTAATACTAATTTGCGCATAAACGACGAATGAGCAGAATAAATTACCATGTCATTAGAAAGCTTAAGAGTACCGGAGTATTCTAAAGTCTAGCAAAAAAGATTTGAAATATTTTCCGGTTCGAGCAAGTGTTATGATTGATTAGTACCTTGAGCCCAGTTTCTTTAACATTAGGGTTTGTGCTTTGTATTAAATGGACTAACACTCTTTCACGTTAAAGAAGTTTACTTTGCTTAAACAAGTTCGTTCTAAAAGTGCCAGGAACGCTGAAAATAACTTAATATACCTAGTATCGCCATATAGTTTACACTTTGATCGGGAAGAGAGACGTGATATAATGTCGAATCACCGGCTTAGAATAAACGCGCGTGAAAAAAATTGAAAAATCGCGATACAAAACTAATGGCATTGGGAGAAAATATATTTCTCATATTAAGAAATGGAATATATGGAATACATCTTCTTCCAATTAGCCGGCAATATAATGTGGAATCACCGGCTTAGAATCGCAATTAGTTTATGAAGTAAAAAAATCATTTTGGAAAAAAATACTCCTATCAGTGATGCTAAGATATAGTACAATCTATCTATCTAGAGACATTTATTTTAGTGTTTCACCCAAAAAATTAAATAGGAAATAATTGTTTTCATGACATTCTATATGTTCTAACGGATTATGAGACAAACTTCTAAATCTATTTAAAATTTAAGATTTTAAATTATGCATGTTGTTGTTGATGTATTTATTTATGGAGGGCTATGTGTATATTATATCAACTGAAATATTAAGTGATACTATTAAAAAAGTGTAATACTGAGTTAATAAATACCTGACTAAATGTTTTTTTTTATTAATACAGAACACCTGTCGAGTGATCTTGACATGGGTGATGTAGATGTTGACCGACCAAATGGAAGCGCTGTTGATATCCAAGCCTCGGGTAAATATTACGATGACATGATTTCACGAATAAACCAGCAGTTAGCAAAAGCCGTCGAAAAAGGACAAAGTCCTTATTCCATATATGGGATGGAGGAAAATGACGAAGAAGACTGGTGTTAGACTCTGTGATTGTGCATCAGAACCACGTAACAAAAGAGGTGCACTTTTGACGCCGATCTCTTATGATGAGGGGAATCCTTGAGCGGATTTCAAATCTCCCACAGCTTTAACTTCACAGCGAAACGAAACCAGTTGAGAAAGATCACATTGATGAAATGAAGAAGTGCCTCGCTAATTAATAGAGTCCTTTAGTAACAAGAAAGTGAGTGCGAACGACGGCGGTTGAACTGAGAAAATTACATTTTCGGCTTTTTGAGTATCTTTTAATGCGATCCATTTGTGTTTTGATGTCTCTGCCTTAAACTCTTTTTGCAGAAAACGATTAAATTCAGTTTCCCTTCTCTCTCTATATATATATGACGTTGAAACTGATACTGAGAGCGTTGAGGCGTGGCGCAGTGGTCAGAGTTGGGGATTTGAAAACGGAAGACCCGGGTTCGATTCCCCAGCTCAGACGACTGAATGAATTTATCTACGGTGATGTCAGGGACAAATTTACCACGCTTTGTAGATAGCCAACTGGTTTGCCTCCTACCAGTTGGCCGTTGGGATTCCTATAACTGGGGTAGAGAGATTTGAACATTACAGTAAAAAGCCCCTTTGGTGAGTTGTCATTAAGTGTGTGTGTGTATAGGTTACGTCCTTACAATCTTGAGAACTCAAAAAATTTCTTTTCAAGTGTTAATTTTAGCATTAACATCGTCCAGTTGCTCAACTCGAGGCATTCCAACATGCAGTTATTGGATTTATTGCTCTTCGCCGTCCTTGTTGCTAAAGGTCTCTTTTGATATTGAACGAAGCAATTGGAAGACAAACTGAAAATAACAACCGTTATCAGACAAGAAAGTTCCTTGCACGGTCTCCTAGCTATTCCAAGTAGCTGAACATTGGAGGAAAATTGAAAACAAATATATCAAAGAAAAATAATATATTAACTGTTAGACTCTAAAAGTCTATTTGGGAAACATTGAACCAGTGTGAAAAAATTGACACACTTTTTATGTATTTATTCATATATGAAGAAGATTTTTGTATCATCCGTCTGACAGAATATTGAGAATCCTTCTATCTGAATAACTAATACACTACAAGTATGTTTTAAGAATAATTTAACAGCAAGATTACTGTTTTCTTCAGCAACCTCGTAGGCTTATGCTCGACTTTTGAAATAAGACCTAAATAGTTCTAACGAATGACCAACCTATAACTTGCAAAATCTCAAATTTGGGTGTTTAACAATTTACAGCTGCTTTAAAATATAAGAATTTCTGAAAACGTATCTGCGTTTCAAACAAATCTTCACGTGTCATGAATTTTACATCACCCTCGTTCCTAATTGGTACGTGGTTTATGAATGTTCTGGGAACGAGGTTGTTTCCGCATCAGTAGTCCATTCGACTTCATGTGTTACTGATGAAAAATCCGTTCTTGAAAAGAGAATTCTGTATTTCGACATTATTTGCAGATTTTGCCATCTTAAACAGTTCTAAGAAATTGATCAGAGTTACTATAATACTTTATTTATGGAGTTTAACATAGAAATACAAAACTGACATGTTATATAATATTTGTTTCCGTAGCTTGCGCAACTGCTAACAAAGAATAAAACTTTATCTATAAAACAACATTTTTACAAATTATAAAGACATGATAAAGAAAGAGAACATAGAAAGTTTCAAATAATAAACTGTTGGATTCAATTAAATTTTGTTTATCGTGGTAAAATGCTTGGAAAGATTGTTTTTATCAACAGCTGCTTTTTTGCTTACTCTTTACAATTAACCTAGCAGGTGAGTAGCACTAATCGTGCGATTTGATTGGCGAATCAAATCCTAAATATCATGCGGTATTTGCCTCGGTCACTCATCCATGAAAAAATAGACCATTTTTGAAATCCCGAATACCGCTAGATATAAATAACGAGGGCGCGTGATACTCAGGCCTAGCCTTGACTTCTAGCTAAATATTCGAAAATTCCAACGATCTTAGGACGTTTTCGCAAGTCCGCCTATTGTTTTACTTCCAGCTTTAAAAGGTTATTGTTGGAATTTGTGAAACAATTTAGTAATAAATATGTAAATTTCACACAGTATGAAAGAAAGATACTTACTGTCGTTTCGGACTTAGTCTTTCGTCGGAGTAAAAAATAGGATAGTGAATATTTAACGTCACTTCGAGGCTTATCCTGAACTGAACCTGCGCCTTGTTCATATCCAGCAGTTTCGGGAAACTGGAAATTTGGCTACTGAATGCCCTCTGAAATAGATTGCGAAAGATTGGTTGTAAAACTTCTTTTTTTCCTTAGAATTTTTAAAACATTTTTATAAATGATTTTATTTTGAAAAATGCTATTCACCTGCCAGTTTAATAAAACAATTAGTAAATACCCACCTCAGTGTCGGTTCATACTGATAGATATATACTAATATAGTAATAAGGGCCCGTGTCACTTGCGGTGAATGGCAGTTTTTATACAATTTCTCAGCCACCAAATTTCATGATTTAATTATCAAACTTAAACAGAAGAAAAAGTTCCACCACCAAAACCTCTGGCAGTTGACAGAAAAATTATGCATGTTTTATAGTAAAAGTAAGGCTCTTAATGATGCGGTTCACCCGTTGCATATTTTTTATTTGGACTGTTCGCAATCTTGTGGTCCAACGTTGGCGAGAGCACTGATCGTACACAGTTCCAGTACACTGGTTTTAATAGGGCATTTCTGATCGAGTTCCCTTGTGCCTATGTTTCAATGCGAGTCTAAGTGCAAAGCCATTCTTATGAAAATGACCTCGATTTGCAAGAAGTGAAACCGTGTGCAGAACTCATTTTCAAATGAAAGTTTTCGCACTAACACTCGTTTTGAACAAGAAACACACGAGAACTCGGAAAGAGCATATTTAACCCAGTTTATTGATAAGCATAACCCAGCTATTGCTATGCAAACTTGAACAGGAGATTCTTTTGTTTAAATAGAAACCATCACTTCAATTTTCAAACATAATTAACCTTTTTTTATTCTTATTAAGGAGAACAAAACAACTTCTGCAAAATTTCTAAAATCGACAAAGTCCAAAAGGGAAGTTAAAATTAGAATGTGTTTGCATCTTTGTAGAGATGTCCGAGTGCTTCTTTAAATTCCATCAACTCATTCTGAAGTTTGCCTGTTTGTAACAGAAATAAAGTGCGTCAATTAAAATGTTGATAGAACTATAGAACGCCTTATGAAAATATTTAAAGAAAATTATTTAAAGACAATTTGAAATCTGTTACAGGGAATTAAATAGAAAAATTCACTGCCTGACGAAAGAATTCCACGTTAAATTTCACGCGAAAAACCGATATCGCCACAATTTTTGCTTGTCAGCAATATCGCTTCATGCACAAGTGTGATTCCACTCTAAATACCCTCTCTTCAATAGCCAATAAGTGCGCGACTTCACCGTTAGCTATGCGATTCTACAACACAGTTTATATACTTTGGTAAAATTGTATTCAATATGCCACCTTCGTTCACAGCAATCTTTCAATCTTTACATCTTTAATCATCTTCAATAATATTTACATAAATATGTATAACTCCTCTGGCCTCCAAATAGTAATTCTAGTTTAGGCAGGATAGAGGATTACAATTTTATTTAAGGTTAATCAAGGTAAAAGAAAAGGAGTTTAAAATTATAACAATAAAGGTACTGTACTATAAATTGATGGGATTCAGTTCGAGTTCATTGTTTGAATAAGTAGCCTTACTCGCATCAACCTTGTTGGCATGAAAACGAAACTGATTGGGGTGCCCCGTTCTCAGCAAAACGTTAATTTTTAAAATCTCTGTTCTCGATTTTAAAAAGCAGCTAAAACCTCAATAATATTCAAAGGGTTTGGGTAACGTAGCAACTAGGTTCAGTTGAAGCTGAGTTCCAGAAGCGCGTATTCCCGGAAAAGGTTGTAAAATTGACTCTCCAAAATGCAGCATCCTGTGCTTTCGTAACTGCTATCGGCATTAACCGGGAGTGTCTTTTAAGGATTTGAAAAGGAGAAGGGATAGAGAATGGGGAATAATGATTAAATTACGTATGTTTATGACTGCAGTTATTTCACTCTTTTTCGATCCTACGCGTTTTCTAACTAAAAGAGTCAAGATAATAAATGGTTAATTCTTTCTTTGCTAAACTAATAGAAAAACAAATTTCACAAGATAATTTAGTGTGTAAACTACGAGTCGTTACATGTTAAACAAGTGGACGTTGCGTCAATCTCATATATATGCATGCACAAGGAGTATACCTCTTACAATAGTTGTTTTCACAAGGGCATAAGTATACGTTCAGGACTGAAAGGAAAACATATTTTAAAAGAAAACTCTTTTTTTATATGAGAATATCGTTTTTCGGCGTGAAGCTTGATATTTTCATTTTTTGGTCGACTTTAGGATGAAAATACTCTTACGAATATTCTTAGTTTCGGGAATATAGCTGACTTAGGTTTTCCGTTTTTAAAATGATAACTATAGTGTTATCGAAGAGCTTCAAAGGTAATAGACCTGTATATAAAAAACGCAATTGCAATACGTGTAATCAGTAAGCCCTTGGTATAGTTAACAATTATCCCCCGAAGTGGAGGGTACTAGTGAAGAATATTTACCGAGCGGCGAGTTAAATATCCCTCGCTATGCACCGACACTGGGGGGGATAATTGTTTTAGTATTAACCACGTAGGTGAATAGCACTTTTCAAATTTAATTTATTTCAAAACTTTTTTACAAAAAAAATCTGGGCAAGAACAAGTTTCACAACCAGTCTTCTGTAATCTAGCCCACGCGCGAGCACGTGATCACATGACTGAACCATAAAAAATCACTCGGGAAAACAAAATCTCAAGATAATACAAAATGACCAATCAAATCCAGAACTATTTAATGTCCGCCGTTTGAACTTGGAAAATTTATGCTGAACTACGTAAAAACTGAAATTGTTGAAAGTGCCGCCAGGAATGAGTCCATTCGACAGCTGCTGGCCATTTTGAAAATATTTCCAAGAAAAAGTTGGAGTTTGCTGCCACTGAAGAAATGTTAAACCACTCCTTTTGTTGAAGTTTGGAAGGATTTTGACGATCAAAATTTATGAGCTCTTCTTCTCCAAACAGGTTTTTAATCTGATCTCATGAAAGCGGATTTTTATGCACAATGGAGGCAATTTCACCGGTTTTCGACAGAGTTTTGAGAAGGTTTATTAAGGTTTTATTAGCACCAGAGAACATACTGTCGCTAACAATGGAAAACGGCCTGTTTTATGGAGGATTTTATAAATGGCGGTCAATTGCTGCACGAATTGAGGTGAGAAACTTCTTGTTATAATGTCTGCCATCTTGTTTCCTTGATTACACTTGTTCAATTCAGTTGGAGTCATTTCCTCGATAGTGGTTACAAACTCATTTTGTTGCAGAAAACATGCTGAAAAATGTATTTTATTTAGTTAAACTTTGTACTTTTCTTTGTATTTACAGAGTCTCGAATGAGGAAAAACGTTTGTAAACAGATTCCAAACATCGAAAATTTAGTAAATTTAATTAAGTAAGCAAGTAAGCCGTGCTGTTGATATTAAGCGAATAAAAACTTACCATTTTAACACTAAAACATCAAATTTTGTTTCCTTTTGTGTGTTGAAAGGGGTTCCTTCTTCGTTAATTTTTTATGAATTCCTTGTTCAAAAACTGAAGCAAAAACGGGAATCCATTTTTCACGGTTGAGTGACCAAGATGGATAGCGCAGGATATCCGGTGTTTGATGAACCAATCAGAGCGCGCGTAAAGTGCTATTTACCTACTAGGTTAATACTAAAAAGAGATATTTCATTTGGCAACTAGACTTTTCACTATATCTCAATTGTAACCAGGTTGTGGGCTATACGCTTCATGTTTTTTATTCTCTTTTTTTAGGTCTTCGACGTGCCATATTGCAATCTAATATGCAAACTTGATTTTAACGTTAATTTTCATCAGTAAAATATAACAAAACTATCCTAATTGCAGCCAATAACTGGAAATTATGAGTTAATAAGTAAGCGAAATTTAGAATTTTCAATGCAGCAGTTTACGGAGGGAATTCATTCAAACGTCATTTTCCCGAATAAAACAAAAATACATCATTACCTAGTCTTGCTATTGGTGTTTGGAAATACGAATTTTGGAAGTGAAATGACAGACTAACTACTTTCTTGACATGTTAGCATGTTCAGTTATATTTTTCTAAGAAAACATTGTCAGTGAAACAACAACAAAAGGCTTTTGAACGCTTAACTTTACGCATAGAGAGTAAATTGAATTAATTCACCATCTCAGCTCCGGCCAGGCATCATCTCATCTGATAAGAACACAAACGAGGATAAAATTTACAAAATTTAGCAAATTAATTAGGTTATCCTTAACTCGGTAATCGCCTTTTGAGTTTATTGAGATACTATGTCGATGGTCAGACAGTAAATGATTGTAGTAAAACAGAAACCTGAATGAAACCAGTGTAAATATTACAGACCAGGCCACCACCGGAAATTCTGCTGGGGAGGAGTAAAAAAATGCTTCAAAATAAGTAAACAAATAAATGGTAACTTTTATTGGTTACTTTTATATTCCAGTGGACTTTGTTGACCAATTTACGGCCATGGGGGGAGGGGTGCGCTGTCTTCCCCTGTATCTGTTGGCCAGAATGTAATAATAAGCTTGTCAGCAAAAGCCAGGTCAGCAAGGTACTGCATCAGGGTCCATTGTATGTCATCTCTGTGGTCTTAGATTGTCTGCTTCATCATCCAGTCAATGACAAGGAGAAACAGGAACGGAGACAAAAGGCATCCCGGTTTCACACCTGATTGGTTCTCAAACGGTTGCGATGGCTCTCCTCTATGCAGTACTCTGCTCATCGTTCCCTCATATGACTGGTGGAATTCAATAATGCTCCAACAATGTCCATAGCTACTCTCTGTCAAGGCTGTTAAAGCCTTTTCAAAAATTCAAAGTTTACCAACAAAGAACTATTCCACTGTAGGGATTGCTCGGCAATGATGTGCAGCGTGGCAATCTGATCTGTACGTATCCGCTCCTGAATCCTGCTTGGTGGTCCTTCAACTTGACATCTACTGTGCTCTTCATTCTCTCTAGAGTGATTTCTTGACGATATTGCTGACCGTCTGCTGCAGAACGATTCCATGATAGTTCTGGCAGAAGAAAAGATCGCCTTTCTTAGATAGCTTCACCAGGTAGCCCTGTTTCCAATCCTTCGGCACTCTCGCTTCCAGCCAAAACTTCTTAAAGAGAGGCTGTAGGGCCTTGAGAGTGGTGTTGATATCCGCTATGTATGCTTCGCTTGGGATGGTCACCATTGGACACCATTGGTGTCTGGTCCAGTTGCTTTATAATTCCTCAAGGACTTGATGGCTGTTCTTATCTCTTCTTTCGTTGGTGGGATGGACCTCAATTTTTGAGTCTCTTCTTCTGGCGATATGTTGGCCGTGGTACTTGGTGGCTCCCTGTTGAGTAACTCTAAAAGTAAAAGTGTTCCACACATCTTTTCTTTTGCTCTTCCTTGGAACTCGAGGTTTTACCTCTCTTGTCCTTTACGGGCCGGTCTGGTCTTGGGTTTTTCCCTGCCATGCCGGACTCTCGTCAGGCGGTACAGCTCCCCTAAATCCCTTCTCTCCGCTGCCTCATTATTGCCTGGGCCAAAATTATGAAGATTAACACACAACTTATGATTTTGCGATAAATCGTCGATAAACGTCAGTTCGCAACTCGATCTCTGTAATCCATGTCCTGATTTCCCATGATGCAACTACAAGCGTGAACTCGTCTATTGTTGCTATAACAACATGGTGCACTCGCAGCACTGTTTTGCTGCATTTCTTGAAATCTGTTGTTGTCAGATTTCAGTATTCGTATCCATATAAAACAAACTATAATGGAGTTACTTTAAAACCCTTCTTTAGATGCCAGATTCCAAACTTGTTTAGACATCACAAAAGCCAGTAATGCTTTTTGTAATGTAGAACCGGTGAAATGAGTTTTCTCTTCAATAAAGAAACAACAGTTTAGGATAGTTCGCTTTGGATTCAACTTTCTTCACACTTAGTATACATGAATGTTGGAAAGAGTTTCAACAATTTCTTTTTAAAACAGTTGCACCACGAAGCGACTGACCGTTTAACATACTCGTACCCTTCAATGTCAATTTCGGGTGGGGGTAGGAAGTAAAACTTTATCTCCTTCGTATTCACAAAATCATTCATGCAGTTGTTACTGACTGCCGCTGGGGGAGTAAGACTGAGGCCAATAAATGACACAACACTGTTACAGTGTTAATTTTGACAAAGCTCAGTGGAGTTCAACTTGAGTTATAAGTAGGCCGTAGTAAGATGTGTTGTCTTGTTTTGTTGTTTTTTGTAAAAATGCCTGGTAGCTGAAAGAGGCCGGGAAGAGATTTGCAAAGATTTGCGCAACACTTAAACTGGCTAAACTTTAAATTTTGACATTTTGTTCTCATGCTGAAATACTTTTTCACCATTGTTGACAATGTAAAGACTCAAAGATAGCTACTTACTTTACAATTACACAATCAAGGCGATGATTAAAAAGCATTTGAGCTATCGAATTAAATTACAGGCTACTTTTACTCTCTGATTCACTGTGCCAGTTGTTTATTGTGTGCTTGCAACTATAACTTCAGCAACCTTCTAACCAAATTGACGCAACAACAATACCATACTTGTAATGAAGCATAAAATTGATAACAATTGCACATTTAGTAGAATAATTTTAACAAGCTTGTTCATCACTTACTTGTATAACAAAACACAAAACTGTGATAAAATAGAATTGTTGTCTCTCAATAACTTTCATGCTGTGTTGGTTAACAGTAAAAAGTGGCAGTAAAAGCTATTTCATCGCGCATGCGTTGTTTCAGTTCTACAGGGGGTATTGTAGCCTTTCAATCAGTTAATGAACTGAATACTAAGTCTTTGTTTAATTGGGCTGTGCGTCATTTCTAATAGTAATACATCCGTTTTGCTGTTAATCTATTTAGTGCAAGCTAATTAATTTGAATAAAATTTATTTGAGCAAAAACATCGCACTTCGGTCTTCCTGCCACGTGCAAAGACACTTGACAAGACTTCAGACTAAATTATGGCGCGTTTACAATCTTTAAAATTAAATTAAACTCAGTTGTAAATAAACACTTGAATGGAATAAAACTTTAAAATGTGGCATATAGACGGAGTGTCTGCTGAGCCCAAACTATATATATATAGCAATTTGTACTACTACAAAACATGTAACAAAAAGGTAGCGAAAAAAGTAATGCTCGTGCTACGGGTCATGTCATGGTTCTAATGAAAAACAAAATCATACAATCGTTTTGCAGCAACTGAAACAGCTGGAAAAAAGCTTCTAAGAGTAAAACTTCATTGGTCAAAGCAAGCAGTTACAAGTATTCTTTTAATAAGAAGTTTCTATAGCCCTTGAGTCTCAAAGTTTTTTATAATTTGACCCGATTTAATCTCGAAAGTTTCTTAGGGTTTCTTAATTTCTTGAATACTTCATCCGAGAAACAGGCATTTGCTGTTTGTGTTATGAAAGAAAATCAAGTTGTGGGGCATTTAAGAAAGGATGAACGATTTGCAAGAACTATTTTCAATTTCTTACGCAGCAACCAAGACAATCGAAGATAACAGGCACCCTTGTGAATCATGAAGATGGAAAGCCGAGCCGGAGGGCATGAAATGAAAATACCATGCATTTTGAGATTTATGGCGCAAAAGCGCTTTAAGATGTACTGAAGAATGAATTAGGAAATTAAAGAAATGCCTTTCTCAAGTTCCGTGTCATTTTTCTTGTTTTTTATATTTAGGAAGTTCCTTGGTTCAAGAGAGTTTAGCCCTAAACGTTTAAGATTTTCGGTATTCCAGACCCAAGTTTCTTATAACTCTGTTTTCTTATAAAAGAAATTCGAGTGTATTATAATCCTTTCTAGATCAGTTTTTCAGCTTGTTATATTAATATTTTCTTCAGTCATCAATGAAGGAGGAAAATGCAATTTTACTTACACAAAGAATTTCGAAGGTTTTTTTTGTAAACATCCATGGATTTAAAATTGTAAAACTCCGGAACTCGTAAAGATTTTGCCTGTATGGACCAAGAACTCTAGAGTAGGAAACACAAAAATCGCCTTAAAAGAATTTAATTTAGCATAACATGAAAAAATTTTTAAAATTAATTCCAAAGCTACGAATTCCGGTCGGCATAATATATAAGCTGAAACTTAGGTTGAAAGCTTCTGAAACGAATTTAAAAAAACGAAAGATTCATGCAGATCTTATTTCTTTAGAAATAGAAAGAAAAAGAATAGAAATTAAACATTTCTCTAAATTATCTAAAAATCTTGATGAATGTAACTTTTGGTATTAAATTTAATAAAAAAGCTAACTGTATTAGACAATGTTTCGGTATCATCCAGGCAACATCATCAGGTCAACGGAGTCTGAAAGTACACGGTAAAACATTTTACATTCAGTTGACCTATATAATGATGTTGCCGGGATGGCAACAAAACGTTGTTCAATGCAGTTGGATTTTTTATTAAATGGTTTAAAAATGTTAGTCGTTCATCTTTTATTTTACAATAATGATTAAAGAAATCGGTATTTTCCCCTTTACGGCTTTAGATGAAAGCGCGTCAACCTTCATCGTCCTTCAATTGAACAATAAGCACTTAATGACTGACCCCAGGGGAAACAGTCAGTTTTGTTTCCCCGAGACCCTCAATTTTCCCCGAAGCGAAGCCGGAATATTTAGTCAATACATAAATAATGTACAACTAATTTCTATTTTTACACTCTTTTTTTTTATAAGAATAAATTTTATAAGAATAATGAGGCTCAAAATCGGTGAAATTTAAGACTATTTTAAGAATATTGTCAGGCTCAAGATGTTATGAAAAAAACAACTGGAACAAACGTATGGGTAAATACAGGATAACATATACAGATGACAGTGAGGACTATATCGCTACTGATGAGATC
>JAOTRI020095434.1:0-14986 GCA_028564885.2 Zoanthus sanctaehelenae | reverse complement strand
GGCACAGTAGCCAAAATACTTGTTTTTCGCAAAGCAGAAAACTCCATTTTTTTCACATTTTTATTTTTCTACACAATCAATTTGATGAAAATCCACAAGTCTGAAGTTTGTCCCCTAGATCAATATAAGCAGTGTCTGCGAAAAATATTTTTGATCCGCCAAAATTGTTTATTTTTACACAGTCATGTTTGTAATGGGGGTACCTTTGAACAAATACCCTTAATAAAACTTGCTGTGTTCCAAAGGCAACAATTGACTCTATGTGTATTGTGTTGGTCTTGTTTCATGATGGGTAATCACAGGGTGGTATAAATTTCTGAAAAAACTTAATTTTGGAAAAAAAAATCTTAAGGTAGTAGACCTCCTTAACTCAGTGTGAAGTTTGGCTTTCTTGTGTAGCCCTTTGCAACAAGTTTGATCAGTTTTCATTTTCTGCTTGCTTTTTAAAATGAAATACAATCCTTTGGCAGATTTATCGAATACTGCATTTACAATTATTTTAAATTGTTATCATTCATTTGTTATATGGCTCAAAAGTCTCGAGCGAAAATATGCAGATTCTGGACTTGTTGTAATAAGATTCAGTTTGATCACCGGATAGGGACGTGTAAAAACATTTAAAATACTGCTTCTGTTCTTCTGCTTATTGAAACGTAGAACAAATGTATTTCCCAAGGAACATACTGATAAAGCCTAAAACAAGGTATTTGTTATATACAATTCTTTACATTTTTTAAAAATTCTTCGATATTTGCATACTTCTTGAAAATTAAATTATTCTAAAAAAAATTTTTTTCTTATTCTATGAGTTCTATTCAAACTTAACATGCCACTTGAAGCATAATGGAGGCGTTGCCGTCTTCCGCCATTTTGGAAATTGGAATATAAATGAATCCCAGACTCCCAGTCGCCCTATGTGGCCACGTCCGTTTCCCGTGGTGAAGGGCAATCTAGGCCCTAGTCTATTGTCACATATATTTCTCCACAGGAAATCAAGAATCCCAATATTGACATTGTACCTAACTCCGATTTATTTATATTTGATATTTTGACATACTTTCGAGAATGTTTCTTACTATTAGACTGGCATAATGCTCAATGCTGATTCCTCACTATTATGCTCAAAATTATGCAGGGATAATGTGGACAACCCTATCCTTGTTGCCTTTGATTTTCGTTGCAGTCCTTGGTAAGTACTATATTAAGTTTTGGGTAAGGCCGTAACGTCCTAAGCTGTACCCATAAACCTTATGTGGGCAATTAGATGTTGACAAGCTTTTGCATCAGGACCTTTCTCTTGAGAAAAGATTCCATACGGAGAGGAACAGATAAATCTGAACAATACCAGAGCGACGGTACCAACAAGTTAGTACTGATCAGTTGCGGGTTCAGTGATCCATTGAAAAAGTGGTCCGCATCTAGATATAAAACCTATTGGCCATTGATCATGAAGAATCAGATACACGTATCATCATAGGAAACTAGCATCAGCTTAGCATCTGACATATAACCGTTCTGCTCATTGTTCACTTTCCAAGTCGATGACCACATATGACATTTTAAAAATATTCTTATTTTTATTCAAGCTCTTGCTTGAAGTTCGCGTTAAGTTGTATCAGGCGCGGCGTGCAAAGCAGTTTGTTTACAAACACACCCACGCGCTGGCGATATGATTAAGAAGAAATCTAATTAGCGCACGATGCAGAGTCCATACAACAAATTCCAGTTCATTATATCGCCGGCGCGTGGGTGTCTTTGTAAGCAAACTACGAAGTGAAAGTAAATAACTTTTAAATAACTGAAGGGGGAGAACATTTTAAAAAAATATTTTGAGGGTTGTCTTACATCTAGCACGGATATAACTTTTAGTTTTATATATAGTTACAGATAAACATGCTTTACTGACTAGATTTTTGTTTATTTTAAAATCAAGAAAGATTTAACAGATTTTATTTATTTGGAGACTATTTTCATTTACAGATGTTGCTGGCATGGCAGGTAGGGTAGGGTAGCTAATCTAAGAGGCAACAAGGCAAAAGACTTTGAGAAATAGACGCTTATCTAGGCGTTTACTTGGGCTACCTAGTGTGAATACAGGTAGCCCGAGTAAATAGCATTGTAATTAGCGCTTTGAAGATCAGCGGCTTCCCCTATGGACGACCTTAACAAACAATGTACCCTAATCAAATGAAATCAAAATACTTCCAACTGGCTATTTGGCGGTAGGGTCACGTGACTATAGCTTAAAATAAATCAGCTATGACATAATTGTAACCAGAAAATGAAAGAGCAGGTTGACATTCAGCCATTGATTTCAAATGTGTAAAATATGACAGGCAATTTAATGTTTTACAAGGATTTGTATGCATGCAGAGTTATCCAGCATCATTTCCATATATGTTGCATTAGAAAAATTTTTGATTTTGCATTTGCTGTCTTGTAACTGATTTTATCCTGGTTTTTCAATTTCTGGACATTATGTTGTCATGATTTTAAAATGAGTTTAAGGTGAATAAGATCACGAGATCACTCATTGCTAACTAAAACAGTCATTCACATCGAGTCAGTATCGTCAAAGTGTCGGGGCAGTACATATATATTCACCAGTATTTACTTCCACTTCGGTGAGTAATTATTAATTATTTACCGTCCTCCCAGTGATCAGTTGTTTAAAAAACGGTTAGCACTAACTGGGGGTTAAATTTTTAGTTTATACATTGCTTAAAAAACAATTCGAATAATTGTATTTTACTATCAGAGCCGGAAACCTAATTACCATTTAAATTTTTTTTAAAGCGACCTTCGAGAAACCCAGCCAAGTTGTATGAAAATTCCATTTTGCATTTTGCAATGTTAAACTTGCTGTAAGTTTTATAACAATAACAAGATTGTTTTACAAAACTTAAACGACGTAACGATCTTTCAACATTACTTCAGTTCAGTTAACTTAAACCTTTAGAACAACTAAAACTGCGCTTATACATTTCGTTTTGTCATATTCTTGAAATATTACCGTTGAGGACGAAAATAAAGTTTAAGCAAATAATTTAATTATTTATCCATTACATGAGTTAACTTTCATTAATATTAACTAAGTTTTCTGATATTTATTGTAAGAGATTAATATTTCATAGGCTTTTGGTAAGGTTTGTTAGCCTCACACACTCTGTCACAATGAATCATTCATTTCATTTATCAAATTTTAAAACTTTTAGCAAACTTTTAAGAAAAGAGTTTTGAGAAACATCGCGAAACAGGAAACTGCGAAAATTTGAAATTCTCTTTGAAGTCGCGCAATCGGTTCGTCGGCATTTATCTAAAGCACATAGATTTTTTTTTATTTGAAGTACTGCATAGAAATGTGTCTTTTGTAACGGCAGAGCGACTTTCCTATCGATAGCAAATGCTACATGGACAGTGTATAAAAGATGTTATAGAAAGCAAGCATGTAAGGTTAGTTTGAGAACAAGTGACAACATATATTACTTCTATACGAAGGATTCGGAGTTCACCCACAAAATCAACAAAATCATTTCTACTAGATGGTTGATCCTTTTTGCATTCCTAATTAAAGCATAGCTCTCACATTTTTCTAGCTTTCTCAGTTTTTGGTATACTGAACTATCGTTAAATACGATGTAATACTCAAAAGAATGTAATTACTTCGTGTGTTTGGACGGCTTATGTTAATATGTTTATCAAATTAATTATTTTTCTTTTGAGACGCCAAAGTTGTTGTTTTTTCTTCATTGAAAACAAAGAAGGCATGATTTTTTTAACGGTTCTGTGTACAGTCCATAACGGTCGTGTCTTCACTTAAGTTCTTTTTCTCTCTATTAATGTTGTAAAGAAAACGTTTTATGTTTTTCTTATAAAGTATATTACTTCTCTTTAAAAAAGTTTCAATTTTCTAATTCAGGATAAATTCTGAAATCAAATGTTTCAATACAGTGTAATATTGTCAGTCTACTGAAAAATAACAAACCGTTCTCTCGCTTTCGCATTGACTTATACAAAAAAACGGTTATATTAAGATTCATTCATATTACAATATGAAGCTCCAAAAAACCCCTTTGATTCAAATTTACCGTTTTAGCCGTTTTTTTGGTTTTAGCAAAGTTCCACTATAAATATTTTTAAAAATGCGTTATCGGCTCTCAACATAAATAAAAACTTCAAAACTTCAAAAAATTGAAATGTTGATAAAACATACTTCTTTTGAACATACTAAGACTTTTTCCCATGCCAAAACGTATAACCCACATTAAAAACCTTGAAATTTAGCCCTAATCTTTTTATTTTATATTAAGTGGTTGTTCCGTCCTCTCTTAACCTACTTAGTAACTAGTTTTAGGCTGTTCGTTTACTATGAAATAGATAGCTAACTCACCGTATTGTATGATTCCACTCCTAAAGGTGTGACTGCCTGATCACTGGTTCTCTCAGATGCAGCGGCAAATTGAACGCGGACCGAAAAAGCGTTCTTTATTAGTGAAGCGGGCGGTATTTGCCATAATTACCCGGAGGGGAGTGACGTCACCTGCAAAAGAAGAAAAACAAACATCCCTTTTCAATTCACAATAACCATTTACTTGGGGGTTGATATTGCTATAAAATATAGGTCTGCAGTCCTGCTGCTTTCTTTCCGCTGAACCGGCTACTTTTTATTCTCAGCTTTCGCAAATGTCACGGAATAGAACAATAAAAATAGAAACGTTTTCAATTTAAGACCTAGTTTTCCCTATGCTGACAAAAACGCATTCGCCCACATGTACAATTAGATAAGTTCTTCGAAATGCCAACAGTAAGATAACAGTTGGTCGTTTGATACAGGAACCAGTCATTCCCTGCTCCGTTTCAACTACAAATTAATGTACAAGTAATTAATTATCCGTTGTCGCTTTTTTGATGAAAGCACAAAACGTAAACATTCTATAACTTTAAAGTCTTAAAACAAAGAGAAGCGACAGTGTTTTGAAGAAAAAAACAAATAATTGCACAATGTAAAAATAATGATTTTATGCTTTTAAATTGAAAGACATTTTGCAACTCAAAAGAGTGACGAATTTTTAAGGAAACACAGAGCTCGAGCCAGCATTTGAAAAGTCAGTTTACCTTCCCTTGCAAGAAAAAAATTTGAGGAAATTTTTCTCTTGCTTATTACGACAAGTATACACATTCCAGCGTAACATATAGTTGTATTTTTTTTTGTGCTAACAGTTTTATGTAAAGAACGTGTACGCAAAAATAATACCTAAATTTGTTTTTGTTGATAATCAATTTCCTAAGAACAGCAAAAAGGCTTTTTTGATGGATACAATTGATATCCAGTTTGACATTATATTATACTTTTACAAAAAAAACCTACAAAAATTTAAAAAAAAACAGTGAAAATAATAATTATTGAAAAACTTTGTTCTCCCTTAAGTCATCACTGCGCTTGTAAAATAGCGTACACATGATATCGTGAAACTGCCGGCATCAGAGCAATTATCATTTGGATCAAAACAATATTTGTACAACACAAATCTTAAGTGTTTTTTAATAGGTACTTCACTTTCTCTAACCTCAGCTGCAAAATTTTCTTACTAAAACTATTGAAAAATGATAGAGAAACTTAAGGAATGGTTCGAAAGTTCTTGAAAAAACTTCATTAATTAAGGCAAAATACAATACCATACATTTATTCCTAGTCATCAGATCGTGTTTGCTGTGTCCATTAGTTGACTATATATTGCCGGCAGGAAGGAAATATATTTCTATTATTAATATATCATGAGTTCGCATTTGGAACAATTTGCACGTTTTTTACTTTCCTTATTTAAAACTTCAGAGGACGTCAGAAACAAGTTTTGAGATTCTTCGATAGAGAGATAAAAACCAAGTTGAGTGATAACGACAATTTAACAGCAGAAAAAATCAAGTGCTTTAATGTTCTAAATGAAAAAAGAATTCGAAGTAAATTATACAAATTCTCATTGGCGAGATCATTGCTTTTGGATCTGAACAAGTTACTTCAGAAAAATAAATCGCTTTTTTTGAAACAAATTTATATTCTGCGCCAAAGAAAATGTTATTTTTCTTATTTTCAACAGTTTTGCATTTCTTATCCCGAAGCACGAATTGAGTGGTTCTTTTAGGCAATGTATAGCTATAATTTTTCTATCCCCCAAAAAAAGCAATGAGCCAATAAAATTCATTTCAGTTTTCTAATGTTATTATTCCTTGCGCTTCTAGAATCTTTCAATGCATTTTAAAAAAGCTACTGAAAAACAAAAGTCTTTAACCAACAGCACACGATTTTAATAAAGGAAGCAGGTGAACACGTGATTACAAACCTGGCATGTCGTTTAATTTTTAATGATATTAAAGAATTTCTACCACTATGTAAATAAAACGTTTAAAAAGAACGGTCTCAGGGCTTTCTTGCTGCCCAAAACAATATGTATTGTTTTGGAGCCAATTAAGATGTTGTGATTACTTTGCATCGTTTGTTGTTATACAATCAGTTAATTCAAATTCTAGATGAAAATGTTTCCATTAGTTACTTCATTTGATTTTCTTTTTTTTAAACTTAATTTGCCTCTGTTTCCTAAAATCTAATCGTTTCACAAGATGTTTCCACGATTTCTAAAAATTAACTTAGTATGCAATTAAACGCGAAAAACCAAAATAAGACCGTCCCAAACATGCGTTTACATTTAATTTGTTTTTGTCGGCGTAGTTTTAACGGTTGGGAAAGTAGAATCAAATTCAACTCTTTCGATAATTCGGAATCGAACGTGTATTGCAGACCGTTTCAGGCAGCGTTTTTAGTGTTTCTATATGTCGGGAATAAAAAGCAAAACGCACCGACAGCTAACCGATCACGATCGGAGTTATAAGGAAATCAGGCTTTATTGTAGGAAAACCAGAGAGTCAAGAACTCGAACGTAAAACCTACGTTAACTGAGTTTTTCTCTAAGTGCATTGCCTCACAGGGGTCATTAAAATTGAAATCAAATTGCTACACGAACAAATTTCCAATTTCAAGTTATCTTAAAAGAAATACACAAAACGAATCGTGAAAACAATAACCTCTGTCACAATGCGTTACCATAACCTCCGTTACAATGAGTTACCTTAACCTCCGTTACAACTGCGACTACAGAAGTCGATAGTTTGACATGGAACTTATAGGTGTCACCAGAAATTTTATGAGAGGGGGAGGAACGAAAGCAAGTAATCTGGGGGTTCTAAAAATTCAATGTTAGTACCAATCTTTTGTTGCGAAATTAATCGTCATATAAAATAAATATGGCCATCAAGGTAGATGATACCGACTCTGTCTGGCGTGCCGTCAATTGTGTATGGCCCGAGCTGCCTCAGCCAAGGTTGTCGCAGCGCCTTTTTTTCCATTGTAGAGAAGGGCCCTCCAAACATTTCTGTCTTGAGAGGACTCCCATGTTGAACAGTTTCAGATCCTCCTTTATACAATCTTTCCACCTTTTATGTGGCCTGCCTCTCTTTCTCTTACCAGTGCTCAGCTCACTGAACAGTACCTGCTTGAGAAGCCTATCCTCTGGCATTCTGCAAATGTGGCCAAGCCAGCGCAGTCTGTTACTCCTTATGAGGAACTCAGAAGATTCGGACTTTGCTCTCACATGCACGTCAACATTTGGTATTCTATCCCTCCAGTGGATTCCCAACAACTGACGTAGGCAACGCTGGTTTAAGTTCTCGATCTTGCGGAAATGTCTTACATGGGTGGTCCACGTTTCACTGCCATAAAGTAGACTTTGAACAATCACTTCATTGTACACGAGAAGTTTCGTATTGATAGATATTCCATTGCGATCCCAGATATTAGGTTTGAGGGAATAGAACGTCCAGCTGGTATTTGCAATCCTCTCTTCTATCTCCTTATCAAGCTGAATGTCATTGGTAACTGTGCCACCAAGGTAACAAAACTTTGATGAGATGGTAAGCGCTTTGTCTTCTAAGTAGGTAGGGGATGGATCCATTAACTGTTGGTGTGGTACTTCAGTTTTATCCTTGCTGATAGTTAAGCCCTACTTCCTGCAAGCACTGTTTAAACGGTTGACGAGGAGTTGGAGTGCTTCATGCTCATGCCTGTTGAAACCTGCGTCATCTGCAAACAAGAGTTCACTGACTGTAGTTGTTTTTGCCAGCTTGGTGCGAAGACGTCTTATGTTGAAGAGATCACCATTTGTCCGATGCCTGACGTTTACTCCATCTCAGGAGGCAGGTTATTTTGTAGTATGTCTTACCATGAAGGCAAAGAACAGAATGAACAAAGATGGTGCCAGGATAACTGTTGCTTGAACCACAAATCGTGGTCAACCCCGCCAAATAACTGGGATTTTCAAAAATGTTTTGACCAGAAATAATGGTTAACCCGGCCTGCAAATTCCATGCCAATGACCGATCTTTTAACGCAATATATCGAGATAGGTCGACTACAAAAATTCCACGTGGTGAAAGGAATTGACGTCGCTGGGGGTCGAAGAGATGAGCGATTGAAACAAAATATTTCTCAATATACGCCACTGAATCTGACATGCTAAATTGCCATCCAGTCAAATATCTCATTTTTACTGCGAATTTTTCTAAAAGCACTGCGCTACTGCCTGATTTTACAACGCAAGATTTAAAACTGCAAAAATTTCACGTGGTGAAAATAATCGAATTCGCTGGGGTTCGAAGCGATAATGAACAAAGATTGTGCCAGGATAACTGTTGTTTGAACCACATATCATGGTCAACCCCGCCAAATAACTGGGATTTTCAATAATCTTTTGACCAGAAATAATGGTAAACCCGGCCTGCAAATTCCATGCCAATGCTCGATCTTTTAACGCAATATATCAAGATAGGTCGACTTCAAAAAGTCCACGTGGTGAAAGGAATTGATGTCGCTGGGGGTCGAAGCGATAACCGGCATGCAAAATTCGGTATCGAGTTCGACATGAAAAGTAACGTTTCTTTCCTAAAAAATACATCACTGCACAACTTTTTGATGTTTTGATAAATAACTCCACTGATATTTCTGTGCAATAGCTTTTAAAACAAATCAACAAACATTCACTCACCTACAGAAAACAAACACACCGACGACGTACTAGAACGAAGCTGATCGACACTACGGTGACATGAGGTCGAGGCATTTTAAGACGGTCGCCCGTATGAAAATTCTCAAAGCAGAATAGCATTAACCCCGAGCCCGCGAGCAACGGCAAGATTAGGATGTGTTCTCCTTCGTCGAACGCAATAAAGGTGCTAAAAATTTTGGGTCGTGTAACTCATTAGAGGGGAATCCTGGCACTTAAGAATGACGTCGTTCCCGATATATGTTTATGTAAAAATACAAATTTAATAGAATAGAAAGTTTTGGCAAAGTGAATTATTCAAACGAAAAGACATCTCTCTATTTAAGATGAGAGTGAGATCACCAGTGGCTTAAACAAGATGGCAGAAACGTTTAAAGTTAGAAAGTATTAAAGCAGAAAAATCCACCAAAGAAATCATATGATGAAATGAAAATATTGTGTGAAACTCCCCCTCAAACATTTTTTGGAGGAAAGGTTTTTTACAAAATATAAACGACAACTTGTAGGTATTCGCTTGTAATAAGTCGTTCTTTAGAAGCGATTTTTATTGTATGTTGTTGATACTGCTCGCTTCGGTGCGATTCGTTGTTAGTGATGTCTGCTCGCTGTAATTTCATTCTTAATGTTGTACACGACATGTAAAAGACGCCCCACTTACTCCAAGAACCGTCCTATGAAGGAAAGACTCTTACAAATGTTCTTTAAATGTTGTTTTTAGCTCTTGCACCGAGGTTAAATTTACAGGGAGCAGGACTTAAAACAGGACAAGCAGGACAAGCGCCAAGACTTAAAGAAGTAACTCGTGTGAGGCAGCTGTTTCCTGAGACTTGGATATGGCGAAATGTCACTGCAGAGTAAGTTTCATCTAAACGTGTAAAACAAAATGCTGTTTAATTTGTACATAGAATATTCTGACATCTTCGTCAGTATTTAAAATCCTAACGTCGCTTATTTTTTATCATTTAGATGAAAAGTTGAACCCTTAAATGATACTAAACATTAAACACTTTTTTGCGGTTTCTTTAACGTGTTTTGAATCTTGAAACGTGCCAATAAGACTGTTTGGGGGGCAGCCATCGTTTTTGACCGAGCATTGATTCCATATGAAAACCTGTAGTAATGAAGTAGGAAAAAGTACTTATGCAGTTTTTGGTTAAACCCTGTCAACACAATTTTTTTCTTTTACAGTTAAAGGCGCTACAATAAACATAGAAATCCAGTTTTACGTAATTTGTTTGCGACGGTTTTCCTCTGCACTGCAATTTATTTAGTCATTTTAAAGATTTTCATTTTGGTTTGCATTTTAAGAACTAAACTACTTCGTAAAGTTCTGTAAAGTAGCTTTTAATCTTCACCCAGTGAAGAAAGATTTTAAATAGTTTAAAATGATTAAACAGGCTCTTTTAATGTCTTTGATTCTTCAGTTCAAGTGGTGTAGCAAGTTTCTTAGTACCTGTACCAGATACTATCACGACTTGGGTAGCCAGTGCCTTTGCTCTTCACTCTACATCCGGGTTTGGTGTGGTACCATTGAAACCAAAGGTAAAAGTTCAGCTATAGAAATGCCGCATTTTGTACTTCAGATTTCGGTCCTCCGAGACATCACAGGCCGAGACAAGTTTCTCTACATTTGCTTTATGCTTCAGCCATTCTGTTCACATAAAGCCAAGGTAACTCAGGCTACGAGATATCTCGGTTTGGAAGGTAGGCATAGCCTAGGGGGAAGTTGTCTCGATCCATGTGAACGGATCACCTCTAGATATCTCGGCGGCTGGGGGCAGCTTTTTGGATCATGCACATACGTTCCTATCAGAACGAGACAAAATGGCTGCTACTTGGCACATTAATCGAGACTTCTCGTGGTCAGGTTTTTTCATGGGAAACCAGGGACAGTTTCATCCCTACATGGCCGAGATATCTCTATCCCGCGAAATTTCTCGCCTCATGTGAACAGGGCCTTAGCCGCGTAATAACCTTTGTTCTTATAACAAAACCTAATCACAGTTGTTTCTGGTCCTTTTGGCCGCAATATTGGTTTATGACTCACTGAGGGTTTTTATGCACAGAAATCTTATTAAATTTGCGATAAAGATAACGCACAAACGAAAAGCCACACAATCGTTCATCTTGTAGAAAGTATTTATGCATAAATCTTCCGTATAATATCCACTCCTCTTACCTTCATTGAGTTTTTGCTGATTTTTATCTTTGATGATGTGACATGGTAAACTAACAATCTTAATTCAATGGCTGTTAAGAGTTGTACATTGGCCACACTTGTTTTTTTTTTCTCTCGTGCGCTGCATTAAGAGGATGCCCATCTTTTATATTTTTCCTTTCAAACCTGCTATAAAAGATCTAAACCCAGGGTAAACACTAAAGTGTCAATCCACCCAGTATAGAAGATATCAGTCCTTCGTTTCACGCTAAATTCGTATATCTCAAAAGCAACATGGAAGCACCCCAAAATATTTTCGCCCGTTCATGACCCAAACCTCTTTATAATTAAAATTACAGAAAAAATTGTGATTCCCAACGTGAGTACAAGGTTAGTTCTTCAAGACCGGTTTAATATTGATGGTTTTTTGTAAGACATTGAGGTAAGCTGGTAGGAAGGATGACAAGAAGTCCTATGATCCGCCATATTGACGTCCCTTTGAAGTTCACCAAAACCAGCGATGTTCAAAACTCCAAAAGCAAAAACTTAAAGAAATTTAAAACATCCATTTCGTAATTTGTACCCCAAAGCAAGAATATACGTGCAAAATTCCGTGGAGAACCTTGACCGACCATAACTCGAATTTTACAGTGTCCTTATGTAGAAGATGGAGAGGCTGTGCCTTTTGTTAGAGCAAAGGTTGCGGGGAGTAGAACCAGTTACGGGAAACTGGACCTTGTGGCTAGGTTAACCCACTATTTAGAGATTTTGGATATGTTTTCAACCAAGAAAGACGAACAGTTTCAAAGCTGTGTTTCGCCTGTAGCCACTGATATTAGCGGGAGTAAAGATTGACTGAGTTTTTTTGCAAATATTACAGTGTCTTCGTGCTTTTTTTAACAATTGTATCTCTTTCAAAAATATTTTGGCAGATTTTATTTGAAGCCGATTTTCCGTAATCTCGATACAAAGTTAAAAACTTATTTTTTCAGTACTTTATTTAACGTCAACTGCGAAGGGAATGGTTGCCCATTCTTCCTAGCCAGAGGCTAATGTTTAATGTTTAACAGAAAGGGTGGCATTGATAAAATGGCAAAGTTTAAGCTTTTGAATTAGAATGTGTAAAAATTGAGAAGCAAACAGCTCTCCAGTACCTTTCCCTATATATTTCCTTCAAAAGAATTATGTTCGTTGTCATTTTTAAGTACTTAGCATCAAGACTAGAGACTATGCTTTTTAACAAAGGTTAACTTGTTCTTTCCATTTCTGAACGTAATTTTGTCAGAACTAATTGATTTAAGGTAGGTGTGTTTAAATGACCTTTAACTGAAAAGGTTATATTTTTACACGATTGAATAAAAAGGCCAAAGAAGTAACCTTAAATACCTGTTATTTCTTACGCTATTAATACAGAGCAAAAAATCGATAACAAAGCAGTTTTAGTACTTCAAGATATAATGGACCAAAATGATTTTGTCTGCGCTGACACACTTTCATTAGGATGGAGCTGCTTCAGGTCCCAAATTCTGAGCGTTCCTTTTTTTTAATTGTAGGCTCCAGAAGTTGAAAACATTAGTGTTTACAAAATAACAGTTTTGTTTTATTCTTGTATGCGATGTGAAAAAATTCGTTTCTCTTAAACCAAGGCAGCTGTCCCTTCCCACCGTCCCTTATCTAAGGCAGCTGTACCCTTCCCACTCTCCCTTATCCAAGGTAACTGTATCCTTCCCACCCTCCCTTATCCTAGGTAGCTGTCTCTTCCCACCCTCCCTTATCCAGAAATTAGAATACAAAGAACAACAAAGAGTGTTTGTTAAACAAACTTTCCTCAAACTTACCAAAAAATAGGAAGTCAGAAAAACATTATTGTGTTTAAGACATTTTGTTTAAGTGGAATTTCGCAGTTTCATTCTTTCACCGAAAGTGATACTTCGGCTTGATAAATTAAGCCAAGTAGCGCCGCCCTACCAATGATGACTTATTTCTATCAATAAAGATTCAAGTTACTGTAAGAACGCATTTAACACCGTATATCAGAGTTACATTTATACTGGCGTTTATAATGACGAGTGATTTTTTTGTTTCCTTTGTAGCTAAAAGTGTTTCAACCGTTCTTTGTGTCAATGGATCTACCCTACTCGGTGATTCGCGGAGAGCAAGTTGCCATAAAAGTGCTTGTGTTCAATTATCTTGATGAAGCAATGGAGGTATTTAAAGTTTTTAAAGTAAAGAAAAAAGCTTTCAAATTTTGAACTCGAACTAAAAAAAGTTAAGAAATATGTTTGAAACTATGAAAACGTTCAAAAAAATTATACCCACATTTCGGCCTGTGAACCTTTACAGGTTGTTGACATTCAGCTTTGGATAAAGGTTTTGAAACATAAAACGAGACAAATATAATTTTCTTTGTCAGCCGTTTTTACTTTAATTGCTTTTGTAAAATTTAATGGTTTTTCAGGTTTGTAGTTTCAGTCGTATTCCTCTTTCAGCAATTCACCAACTATTTACAACTGTAACTGTGAGTTGGTGGCTATGTGCCAGTACGATTTTTTTCGAAATAACTCGAGTCGATCGGTCAGTCGATCGGGAAAAGTGAAATAAATAATACATCTTAAATTTCAAACCCGTTAGGCGCCATCTGTAAACCCTTAAATTTTTAACGTAGTTGAAGGTAATTTGTTATTAAAAGATATTTAATAAGCAAGGGATAAAAAACAACAACAGCAATAATTTTATCTTTTTGGTTACATATGAAGTAAATGGTCACGTGTTGAAGAGCAAAATTACAACGGCTCTCGTTAACAACAGCGTACATAAACTTGGTTGGTTCTTAGGAATGTTTACATAAAAGCTCGTTAGTCCCCTTGATAAGCGCTTATTCATAAAGTATGAGATATACTGGGAAACAGATCGTTTCTACGAAGCCATAGTTAAAATCATCAAATGATGAATACATTATTTTTTGCATTTGGGGAATATGAGGACAAGGGTGAGGCCTGCATGGCTTAACTCTATTTGTAAAGAGGGAGAACGTGTTGTAATTTTTCAAATGTAAGAAACGTTTCGTGTTTTCCCTTTGAATGAGTTATTTCGATTAATTTCATTTCATGTTAAAATATTTCCTGTGGAAGGAGAGTATCTCCGAAAACGTTTTTATAGAGAGTATTTTACAATGTTTTATCTAGGCTGTAAAGACACAATTACAGTTAAATGATTTCGACCAAGGCCTACAAAGACGTTTTATTTCTTTTAAAAAATGATTCTAGAATATTTAACAGCTTCTCATATCATTCTGAGACCTAAAACTATTGTCATACATAGAAAACTGCTATGCTAGTAACGTTCGCTTACGTGGTAAAGTGGATACGACGTAGGAATAGAGATCCAAATTTAAAAATAAAACATGAAAAAAAGTACAAGGAATAATAAAAGAAAACCTATAGGAAAAAAATGAGAGATAAGTAAAATTGATGGGTCGAAGCGTGGGGCAGTGGGTGGAATATGAAGAAGGAATTCTCCAGCTTTT
Organism: Zoanthus sanctaehelenae; assembly: GCA_028564885.2. Lineage (NCBI taxonomy): Eukaryota > Metazoa > Cnidaria > Anthozoa > Zoantharia > Zoanthidae > Zoanthus > Zoanthus sanctaehelenae. Next base: position 192 of record JAOTRI020095434.1, on the reverse strand, counting down.
TTCTAAAATGCTAACTTAAAAGAAAAGGGTATTTGAAGACTGGTTTTAAAAATGTCAACTAGTTTCAAAAACAATAACTGCTTTGATAATATTAATGTAAAGAGAAAATTTAACCACATTAATTATATATAGCCTGTGAACAGGCTCAGGGGGAATGGAGAGGAGTAAAGGGGAAGGGGAGGGGAGGGGGAC
>JAOTRI020095423.1:0-14988 GCA_028564885.2 Zoanthus sanctaehelenae | reverse complement strand
TTCACCCCCAATCCCCGCACGAGTCCAATTTTTTCTAAACGCTTGCTACGCAGGCTACAGAAACGCTGGCTTGACTGGCTATCTGTATCAACAAGGTAAAATTTCAAAATTCACAGCCAGCCGACAGATTAAGTATTAAACAATGAATAATATTCCGGAGAACATGTCTTGAAACTTTTAAAATATTTAAGTTAAACAACAGCGGAAATCGGCGTTAATATTTCGGTTTGATTCAAAACTATCATCAGAATACTAAGTAAAATTTGGTCTACAATTACATGCAAACATTTCTGCCCGGTTTGTTGGGATTCCAGACGGCTTTTAGGCCCAAATTATATAGAACGAGCAAGCCCTGTTCACCGGGATTATTTGTTATATCGCTGATCCAGGATATCCGCATAAACTCTGTTAAACATTTGCTCGCGATTACATGGAAAATATTAGTCCGGTTTATCTATCCAACCATATTAAATCAATACAAAAGAGGGCATCGAAAATAATATTCGGCCCTAATTTTATTCATTATCAAGATATACTAATAAGATCTGGTCTTGAAACCCTACTTTACTGTAGAGAGATTGCCTGCATTAAGTTCATCAAGAAAGTTAGAACTGATAAAATTGATCCACATTATTATGGTATCATTGGAACTAACTATACATGTTAAACATGGCTATAGTCTCCCATTCAGGAGCGGTAAAGTCATATAGGCATGTACCTAACACGAAGTGTTTTTCTGAATTTGTAACTGTAAAATACATGTAGTTATTATACGTTTACTAATAAAATACCGGAAACTATACCACTGATGTTTTCAATATTTCACTGGAGTGAAATATGAAAAAGTTACTTACCAAATGTACCGGATGTGCGTACGCGCGCGTCACTGAGTATTTTCCCGCGCTTGTCGTCGCTTGCATTGCAAAACATTGCAAACAGAGAAGACGAATTACTGTTGAGTTGTCCAGTGACAGCAGCCAAAGTCCATAGAAAAAAATTATCAAACTTTTTATCAAAGATATTGAAGTTATTTTTTCTTAAGAAATTAAAGTTGTTAAACTTAAATTTTGCTTAAATTTGAAACTTTGAGCGAGAAATCAATAAACAATAGTTTGTCGTAATTTATAATTATATAATATAAAGAAGATTAAACAGTGGCTTGAAGATGTGAATTTTATTTTCGAGTGATGAAAACAATATCTTACTTGCTCGCTCTATTTATTCTGACCTCCACTGTTAACCAGTTTTAAAAATTCTCCCAAGGTGGTAAACAAACTATTTTATTATATAACAAGTTTCAAAGTTCATTTCTTCCAGAATCTGATTGGTTAAAAATATGCCACGTGAAATCCGACTGTTTACCACAAAGTCGTGTTTGTCATGTCAGGTTTGAACCAGTTTGAGCAGGGGTTAATGCATTAACCACCGGGGGTTAGTAATTCCGGCTATCGTGAATGTTACGTCACATAATTTTTACTGTTAGCTACGTGAGTATTAATTACAAATTAAAAGTTTGTCTCTCTGGGTTCTGGCTACGATTTTGTTGCGAATTTTCACTTTTTGTTTCCTTTGAAACTTGCTATATAATAAAACACTTATTGACTGGTCCCGAAGGAAACATCATGTTTTGTGGACCCTCGACCACTAGGTAATATTGGTTGTCCCGGGTCCACAAAACATGATGTTTCCCTCGGGACCAGTCAATAAGTCTTAATCATTTCATTTGCCGTGTTGGGATTTCGGACTGTTGTTAGGAAAAGGGAGGATGATAATGAAATAATAATATTTCAAAAACGTTTACGTTGTAAAGATCGCAATATATTTCATTTCCTAGCACCCAATTATACTTCGAACAACGCTTACGAGAACCAAAAAATTGCTAGACAAGGCTTTTACAATGCAGTTTTTTCAGTGTATTGTGAGCCAGGTTAATTGTTGAGAAAACTGCAGAATGTAACAGGAACAGTGTGTATACAATTTTTTACCTCAAGCATGGCAAGAGAATTTTCATTTGTATGAAAATAAAAGTCTAAAAGCTTCTAATATTGGTCTCGTTACCAACTTGTTCTTATACGACAAACGACGGAAGTGTCTTTGTGAACCGACAGGACAAACATGAAGGAATTTCAAACATTTTTTTAACCAACGCTCCATAGGCAATATATTTGTGAAAAATATGTTAATCAGTCTGTCATCTTTTTCTGGTTGTATATTTGTTTAAGTACTATGGCAGATAGACGTTGAAATGAATCAAAAGTTATATTTGTAGGTGTAAATCTTTGCAGTCGATGTTGTTGTTGCGGCTGCAAGAAAGAGCTTGCGGATTGAACATGGTACACATTATTGAAGGTGCTATCAACAAAACTAAAAATATATATCTGACGACGATCTTCTTTCACACGAGAAAATAATTTATTTTCAGTCTTAATCGGAAGTTCCCCCGTCTTAAACAGCCACAATAACATCCGTAATTAAATAGAGACATTGCATTGTCTTTTCCATTGTTATACATTACCACAAAGAAGTCAAGCTACTCGAAACATGTAATTTGTCTCCGTGATTCGCCTGTTCGTCTACAAGTGACGATTGGACGTAGTCTTTAAGCATAATTTCAATAACTGATTGTGTAGACAGTTGAAGCGTTGACGTTTTTAACAATTATATTGAGAATATCAGTCTCAAGTTATTTCAGCTGCTTGCTGAAGTAGAAGAAGCGAAACCAAAACTTAGGTCGCAATATTGAGTGGTTTGACATAAGGGTGACACGGAGCTTTGGTTTGTCAGGAAAGTCCCGCAATCATCTTCACGGTAAAGCCGGTTTAACGGCGATAAGCATTTTAAGTTGTGGCTTTGGTAAAGAAAAAAAATTATAACGAGCATGATAAAGAAAATGGCAATAGATTTTATCCTGATAAAAATACATTTTTCACAATTAGCAAAAAAATGTTTTTATTTTTTATAAATATTGTATATACTTTAAATTTTTACATAGTTTTAAAAAAACTTTTATAAGGCTAATTATATAACTGACATTTCAGACTGAAGTCCTTCGGAGTGTGAACATATTCACTTCGACAAAGGAATATTAGGTCATTCTTTTTACCACAGAGTAATTAAAAGTTATCAATCTATAAATCTGTTTGACTTTCTCAGCTTTCGGTAAAAAAACCGAGACAGCAGTCCATATAGTTAAGTTGTTTAAGAACATCTTCAGAACAACCTTAGACTTTGGCTGAAATAAGGTGGAAATGCTTCTGACGGCTAAACTTTGCTACATCTAGCAATTTAAGTTTGCAATGTGCACATGTGTTAAAGATAGACTGAGTTATGGACTACATGTAGCTACAGCAATAAAATTCTCGCCTTTGGCGAGATAAGGACGTTAAACCGTTGGCCCTCGGAGACTACATCTGTGTTTATGTGTGTTCCACCTTAGAGTGGTAAAGATGGTGTCCCCAATTAGTAGGCCTTTGGCCAGCTAGAAAGACTTGACCTCGAAATATAATCTTTATAATAATAATAATAATTATTATTATTGAAGTATATACACGTAAAGATGCATAACAATTCACCAACATAAGGCGCTATGAGCGTAACCTCTGTGGTTTAGGAAACATCTTGTAAAATTCTAAATTTACATATGTGATAACAAAAAAAATCAATTTCTGAAAGAAAGGTAGACTAAAATTTTAACTTTAAAATTGGATCTAGATAGGTCTAAGAATCTACTGTTCTCTGTTTTTTTCTTTCCAAAATCACTCTAACTTTAAAAATTCTAGCTATGTTCAGTGAGCCAGAAATGACTGACTTTTGCATCTTCTTCAAGACATCCTTTGTTCTCACACCAAAGATCTTCCTTATCTTGGCTTCAACGTCTTTAGACCATTCTCCTAGCACGTCTATGATTACATTCAGCTGGATGATCTTATATCCTGGGTGGCACCTTGCAAGTTCAAAGCGCAGTGGTCCATACTTCTCTGTCTTTTCGGCTTCTTTATTCTCTCTATTCTCCAAACAAGAGCAGCTCATCTCTGCCAGTATCACTTGCATGCTTGGTCACGTGGTTGACAAAACGTGCGTCGACTCTGTTCGCCCAGACAAACGTATGGTCCGCGTCTACTGGGACAACCCAAAATGCTTGAGCGTCTTTGGACTCATGCACTGGTTTAGGGTCTATCTTTGAAAACCATGGTGGCGCTGTTTCTACAAGGTTGAGTGCTTTGCACATATCGAAAAATAGAACATTAAATGTCGCATTGTGTCTTTCCAAATATTTGGACTGTGCCAGCGCGCCGCGACCAGCCAGCACGTGTGCTAGGTTTTCTTGGCCTTTTCCACACAATCGACAAGTTGAGTTGCTCTGGTGTGATGTACCGGTCTTGAACGCGGAGTATACACGAGTGGGGAGCAGCTGTTCGTAAAGCTCCAGACGACCCGCGACGGTGTGAGTTGGGGCCCACTGCCACTCGTTTAGTCACGCAAACACCCTTTCTTATCCAATTTCTTATCTTCCCATCTTTTCGTTAGTAAACTTCCCTGCCATTTTTGGTCTTTGATCTTTTCTTTTAACTTGCCCTCCTTTGCTTTCTTCAAATGTAATTTCACGCGATGACCTGTAGAAGCTTCTGCGGCGGAATATTCCGAGATGCATGATGGCCCTGGAGATTCTAGCTTTAAGGTAAACCCCAGCTCTTGTGCGTATCATGTGACATCCTTAACCAGTGAAAAGTACCCTTCCTCAGCAGATCGCTCTTCAAATGCCCACATAGTTTTTATCGTCGGGTCTTGATTTTCGTAGAGCTTTATCGCCGCCTTGATCTTTATCAGCTTATACTCCTGTTCAACTGATTTCAAACCACGCCCTCCATCTGCTCTTGGGAGATACAACAATGCTTTGGAACTTAGTGGGTGCTTACCACCGTCATACTGATGATCGTCCTCGTCTCACGGTCAACTTCCCTTAGGTCTTCAAGTGTCCACAGTACGTCATAGCAGGTAGAGCGAACTGGTTTGTTGCCTTAACGCGGTTTGTATCTAAGAGTCGACTTATCCAAATAATAGAAAGCTTTTGAAAGTAGGTCTTACTTGCTAGTTGGAATGATAATTTCTCATCCTGCATCGTTGACTCTCTCACGTCCAAGAATTTATAGATCGATCCGACCTTGAGGTGTCTTACAGCATCAGATGGACCTAGCTCTAGATCTGTTGCTTTCCTCTTCTAATATGCAAAACATTGCATTTCTTAGGGTTCTATTGTAACGCTATATAGTAGAGCGTTAAGCTTGGTTTCAGATGCAGCATAAACTTTCAAGTCATCTACGTAGAGTAGATGCGTCACAGTGGATCTTATTGGGTTCGATAACCTATAACCCTGAGAGGCGCTTACAGACCAGGCAACAGGGTTTAGGCACAACGTGAATAGACGTGGGCAGAGGGCGTCTCCTTGTGGAAGTCCCTTGAGAAATCGGATGACTTGGAACGTTTCACTTTCTTGTGTAGTTTGTGCTACGATCTTGGTATTCCAACAAGCACTGAGGTTCTTTATAAATCTGCACAACCATTTTGGAAAACGATGCACTTGCATGACTTCGTTGAGCCAATCATGGTCAACCGAGTCGTAAGCCTTTCCCACATCTATCCACGCCTTGCTCAAGTTCTTTTTGCCCCGATGGCAGTCTTGAGTTATCATCTTATCAATCATAAGGTTGTCTGTCAGTACCACTACACCCCACATTGGCCCCTCTTTGTTTACCCTCCATCAACTCATGTTGGTCCAAGTGAGAATCCATCGGCCCTTGGAGACATGATGTAAACCACTTGTAGCTGTTATTCAAGCAAGTTATGGGCCTTTGGTTCTCACTTGCGAACTCGCCTGTCTTGGGAATCAACCTTGTCCTTCCTTCTGCAAACCACAAAGAGTATTCTTGTTCACTCTTTGAAATTGATACAAATGCCTGAGCCACGCCCTCGTGCAACGATCTTGCTCATTTCCACCAAAAATTTACCAGCCGGTCAGGTCCGGGAGCACTAAAGGTTCTCTTTTTCCGTAGCACTTTGAATGCTTCTTCGGTATTTAGTTCCCATTCCCTATCCGTCGCATTAGATGCACGCCTAGCAATAGCAGCTTTTATTTCTTGCAACCAACTTGCATCTTTGTTCCCAGTTCCTTCATTCTCCCAGAGAGCTTGCCAAAAGCTGCTTGCCTCCTCAATGTTATTAAGCATGTTCTCCTTGCCTCAGTTATCATGGTAAGAAGGAGAGTTGTATTTAGGTCGCTCTTCACTTCCATCACACAGCGATATAACTGCGTCGTAAACCCGTTTTGTGTGTTGCACGAACTGGCGATTTAACAACCTTGCTTCCTTGAGTTTCCGTTCGCGAATAACTGATGTTTGAGTTTTCGTAATTGCGCCCTAGTTTTTTCCTTATAGTTAATTAACTCGTCTGATGTTATAGATTTACACTCTTCAAAAAGTAGCGCTCTATTTTTCCTTCCTTTTTTGGTCAGCTTCTTGTTTTCTTTCAGTCTCTCCAACTCTGATTTCGCTATGGATATTTTACGAAAACCGCTTTGCCTTAACGCTGCCCTCAGTCTTCAAGCCACCCTGTGTGCTTGGTTTCTTCCATCCTTTTAAAAGCAAATGAGCGAAGACTGTCGAGTATAGTAGCCGAACGGATTTTCAATAGGTGATATGGAATTCTGATCAAAGATCTCGGTTACAACCTTATTTATGTTATCAATATCACTCCCAGAAGACCTCTCCTTTGTTCGGGTGTCGATTTCGCAGCGTGTGTAATCGCCAGGTTGAGTGTTTACTGACCCAAATAATTGGATTGACTTCTCTAAAAGCATCCGCGACTAAAGCGCGACAATATGCTACTTGCCGCCACGTTATTATTATTATTATTATTATTATTGCTATTATTATTATTATTATTATTATTATTATTATTACTACTTTTGTTACTATTATTGTTATAGTTATTGTTATTATTATTATTATCGTTAAAAGGACTGGTGCTTTGCCAACTAGACTAACCAGAGAATAGTTAAGTTCTAGCCAAATTTCTAAACCCCGAACTAAACTGCGTTGCCTCTAATGTTTTTAGTCAGTAGCAGGATATTTAATTTAGTTTTTGTTTATTTTAAAGTGACCCACACGTGTCATAACGAAGAATTTTGCCCTCCTTGTGTGATGCTTACGAAGAAGATGTGTTTGGGACAGCACGAGGTATACACGATTTTCATCCAATTTATGGAATTTATCAATCCAAAAGACTACTAATGTTTTCTTTATCAATACAACAATTTTCTTTTTTATATTTTCGCTTGGTTAAAATTTCTAACATCAAGCGATTTTTTTTGATGGATTGAAATTGAATGTTTTCACACTGTTTAGTTCTCCATCAGATTTTAAACTGATCTTATAACCTTGTTCCATGATACCTTCTTGCTTATTGGTATTTTATTTCAGTTTAAGCTTCATGGCGCCGGTGCTTATCCCCGGTTTCTGTAGAGTTAAGTGGATAAGAGTTGACTTCCCCTGGATGGGACACAAATCCATCTCAGGTTTGCTCCCAGCAGATGCTGTTACTCATTAACCCACCCCAGAGAATGGTATTCAAACAAGAAGCTCAGCAGAGCCGGGAACCTTACTGTGGACCCTGTGTTTGAAAATAGACATCTTATACCAACTGTACCAACCACGCCGCCATTAGATTTAGATAGTGTTTAGTGGTAAAGAAGTTCACACAAACCGGGAATCTTGGGACCCTGTGGTTTGAAGGCACTGATGCATAGTTACACTCCGTTCCTATTAGGGCTGCAATAAAACGTTTTTTTTTTATTTAAAAGGCAACAGGTAATAGTACATTTGTTAAGTCAGTTGACTTTAAGATTAAGTCTTTAAAAGCTAAAGAAATCTTTCTTGTTACAGTTTAATACATTGTATGTTTTACTTAAAGATGCGCTATAACATCCCGTGTCACGTGACGGATGTTACGTGCGGTAATCCATGTGGAAAGACGTTACCGTGCGGTCACACTTGCCCCAAGTCGTGCCATAAGGTAATCATAGATTTTCTTTGAAGTGTAGGTTTTGATCATTTTTCTTTTTCATTTCTAAGTTATTTTGTTGCCGTGCCGTGTCGTGTTGAGATTGAGATATGCGTATCTAAGCCTATGTGAGATGATTGTTCCGTTGCCGTCCTAGTATATGTAGTACTGAACATACCTATTATACAGTCTAACTTTTCATGAATTTTCTATCAAATATGTACATCGTATTGCGAGATAGTTGTTATTATACATAGCCCCTGGTACATAGAATGTGGCTTCTGTATCAATACTTTTATCTAAGTATCATTAAATGTTTTTTTCTAACTCTAGTATGGTATCGTCGCTCTTTTCTTGAGATATGTCTTTTTTGTTTTCCCACATAAAGTGTTCGACCATTTTTGCTCCCATCACCGTTCAACAGCACTTTTCAATTTTTTTTTTGTAAAGGAATAATAACTTATTAATTTGTTGTTTTGCTTCGTTGTTTTCTTTTATGGTCTTTGTATCTGGTTGTTGTATTAATGCTACAGGGAGGATGGAATTTATAGTGTCAACTTGTGTTGCTTCAAACCTCAACATTCTTAGTTCTAATGAATGTTAATATTTCAGGGCCTGTGTTCTAAAGATCCATGCAAGCAGCCGTGTAAAGAGAAGAGAAAGGAGTGTGCGCACACATGTGGTGTACCTTGTCATGTGGGCTCCCCGTGCCCTTCTGTGCCATGCAAAATCAAGGTATTAAACGAGTCGCAAAATAACAATTACATCCTTTTAATCGACATTTAAAAAAATAGTACAAGTCATCCAACCGAAATGATAAATTTCGATATTTCTTTCCGTAGATCACATTGAGTTGTCAGTGTGGAAGAAAAACAGAGAAGGTGCCGTGTTTACAGGGTGGTGATAGGGCAGCTTTGACTCAAGCCTATCAGAGGTGACAAATCTTTTTATCATTGCTTGATTGCAGAGATAAAACGTGATTTCAGTTATTTGATTTTAATAGTGTTGTGATAACTACACAATTTTTTAAAGTTTGGTTATAACTAATTCTCTGAGAATGATCTTTAAATCAAGTATTGCATGTTTACAGTTTATATTTTACAGTTTTGGAACTGTTTATAACTCTTTTTTTTATGAAGAAGAATATTAGTTTTGCTTCTAAATTCCAGTTCGCAGTCAGTGTGGTTAAAGAAAAACTTTTTAACCGTTTTACCTTCGGTAGAGCATATTTCCGACTACGGAGCCTCTGGCTTGGTTATCAAGAATGGTACCATCACTGGCATACATGTGGAAAATCTTTGTGGGGAACAGGGATCTTAATGGAGAGAGGGACTAATGCACGAACGTTTTGAGAGCTCCTTAGGCTTTAGCGTGCATTCTGCACATAATTGTGTTATGTTTTTTCCTACGAACAAGCGTAGCGAGTGATAGCGGTTGATGATAATGACTGTTGATGATGATGATTGATGATAATGATTGATGATGATTGATGATAATGAATGATGATAATGATTGATGATAATGATTGATGATGATTGATGATAATGAATGATGATAATGATTGATGATAATGATTGGTGATGATGATTGATGATAATGATTGATAATGATGATGATTGATGATGATGATGATTGATGATAATGATTGATAATGATGATGATTGATGATGATGATTGATGATGATGATTGATGATAATGATTGATGATGATGATTGATGATTGCTGGGTTGGTTATCAGTTTTTGCGATAGAAGCAAGGCAGCTGGAAAATTTTAAGATGTCATATACTAATTCATTGTTTGGTGGAATTATCATGGTGATACTCGTTTTATTGTCGTACCTTGAGGAAGACATGCAATTTCCTTTTATGAGTCTTTCAGCTTCGTTATCTTCAAACTCGTGTCACATTTCACAATGGAGTTTATAAAATAACTTTTTTATTAGTATTAATTATATACTCGTGATCACACAAACTTTTATGAAACTGCAATTGAAAATTTTAACATTAAGAAGTTTTAATTCTAAAGACGAGCAATTGTCAATGCTAATTTTAGATAAACGTTTAGTTTAATTTAAATAAAACAAAAGTCCAGGGAGAGTTTAATTTGTTGAAGGGTTTTCCTGTCTACCCCTCTGCCCCAGTCCTCATTTTTGCCTCCAGCGTTGGCATCTGCACCAAACATTGAAACAATTAAACCTTGAGAAGTATCTTGGTCGTTTTTTAGACTTGCCACCGAAACTCTTGCCAACAAGATGCAGGACTTACAAGCTGGCATTAGTGTTGATGTCAGTGCCATCATGCATTTCGATGAAAAGAAGGCTCGTCAGTAAGTACTTCTTTTTGTAGTACTCCAAAGTAACGATAGCTGTTTCCTCATAAACAGAAACGGGCAACTATTGAGTATAGACCACCGTTAATTTGATGTTTTCTGGCTTGTCACAAGTTGTTTTCGCTTTTTGAGATTTAAACATTTGGTCAGTTCATGTCCTTTGCTCTCAAAGCTGATCAGTTTACCTTATATCAGAAGTTGGTTAAACGCGAAACTGCGCAATAAAAGGGTTAGGGCCTCCACATTTTGCACCTTTCAAATTTCAAATTTTGATCCAAGTTGCGGTTCAATTTCTCTCTGAACGATAAAAATATATAAAGATATTCATTTAAAGACTAAAATAAATCAACTTTAACTGCTGAAAACTAAAAATTTGCAATAATTTCTAGTATATATATTATTTTTCGTAGTATTTTTGTCAGTTCTGTTTGAAACAAAAATTAATAAAAAAATTATGAAACTAAAGTCTCGATTTTGTAATTTCGAGAGAGAGAGAGAGAGTGAAACGTGAGATGAACGTGCGCTCTTAACGTTTGAGTGACAACTGAATGTGACAATCGCCTGCCACAGACTCTTATAGTACGGTTTTGCGTTTTTAAATAAGCACCAGCTCCTGCTGATAGATGTAATCTACTGTCGAATGCCCCTGATGGAGTTTCTCTCATCAGCTTAACGGAAGATAATTTCATGGGTCATTAGGCTTACAAAGGATTTTAGTTTTCTGTGTAAAATCACAATAAAATTGAGGGATAGTTGAGAGATGAAAAGCTGACTTTTTAACTATTGTATGGGCATTTGTGTACTTTAGATAACTCAAATTTGAAATTTATATATGTGGTAATCACCCAAGGTAGTCAAATATAAAGGGTATTCACTAAGTGAGTTATATTTAACAATTAGACTACGAGCCCGAGTTTTCTACGAGCAAATAGTAGAAAACGAGGGCGAGTAGTCTCTTTGTTTTAGTATAAATTTACAATGTTCTCATAGGGTAAATATGTGGAGTTACGTTTAGGAAAAAATGTTTTATTGTGTTTACAAAGATTTCAAACACTGCGCGCGATGTGCACTGAGGTGTGAAACAAATCTTTCTTACGGATACACAGGTAAAACTTTTTTCTTACCTTCAAAACTTTTCATTCTATATTTTGTCGCTATTTTTGTTTTTTCTGGAACTACTCTTGCAATTAAATATTCAATTTCTTGGTCTAAAATTTCGGCAAATTGTGGCGACGCCATTGTTTCTTTTTTCTCTCAAAGCGATTCTTGTCAGTCATGTACATGAAGCTTCGTGATTGGCCAAAATTGATTGAAGAACGATTTTCATTGGCTATTCACAACTGTTTTTTTTATCAGCAGATGGAAAACAGTGCAAGAGCCAATCAAATTCACAGAGTCACGAAAGAACATTGTAAATTTATACTACTTGTTATTATATAATAAAACTGATAGAACGCGCTCTCTGATTAGCTGTGCAGCGTTATTTTAATTCTTAATAAAGCCACAGTATGGTTTTATTAGGTTTGACTCGTCTCTGGCGGTAGCTTATTTTATAAAAGAAATAAAAATGCTCGCCCCGCTTGCTCTGTTCAGTGATAGAACCACTTTTTTTCGTGAACTTAAAATTCACGCGTGGTTCTATAACTGAACAGAGTGCGAGGCTCGTTTTGAATTTCTATACCAATGCCTTAATTTAAAGAGGACCCGAGTTGCGCAGCGTTCCTGGTTTTTGAAAGTACAACTATTTTAATTCCAAGAAAATAACTCAATGACTGTTTATGTTTCCTGTTACAGAATTGAGTGTGATGGCGACTGTGAAATTTATGAACGTAACAGGTTAGTATAAAATAAAATGCTGCAATGACATGGAGTTGAGAATACAATACTGTCTACATCTTCATAAGTGAAAGTAAAAATGGTGAATTTTGAGCTCGGTAAATATAAACGTAAAAGATGAGCTGTTCATCATGACAGGAGAGTGAAACAAATGAGTCTTCCCTATGCTCATGCCATGTTGAATAATACACTTTTCACATTTATTGCTGAGATCAAAATTCCACATTTTATTTTCATTACCCACAATGTCTTTGACAGTGCTGATCCTAGCAGTTTTCAGGAGGCATGGCACAGATGAAATCAGTTTAATTACCTTGCTCTCCTCGAGTTCTTGTTGCTCAGTGGATTGAGTGCCCGGAGAGGCCGGAGACTCACGATTTTTTTCTTGCCTCAGGCTCTTGTCATGATGAATAATTAATTAGTTTATTAAATTTTAATGATAATTCATTACTTGTACTTGATGTAGGCTGACTTATCTATAGAGCTCCGAGGAGTCCACGCTGGTAGGCAAGAATAAAACCTTTTCTAACTAGAATCTAGTTTAAGTTGAAGTGTCAATCATAACCGCAATGGAATCACTTAGATATTGAGGGAAGTGAATTTTAGTGGGTCCCATCATGCAGTGCAAGTCAAAAACATTATGTTGAGGTTTGTACTTAGTTGCTATGAAAAACTATAAGGTTTCGATCGTCTTAAACCCTGTGATCTCTCAATTTTGGTGCATCACTTCTACAAACGTAACATTAAATTCTTGGCTATTGGTCGAAGTAAATATTATTGGTCCAACAATGCAATTTAAAACCATTTGATAAAGTTTGCTTTCAGTTTTGAATGACTGCAAAAGGAAGCCCTGGAAAAAATGGATTTTAACCCTTAATTTTTCGATATTACTATGTAGAGCACAAATATTAGTGATTCCATGAGCGTAGGTTCTAGCGATTAATGGCAGGGCCTCCGACGCCGGGGGCAATAATTTTCAAACCATAAGTTTAAAATAGGTTTGTTTACTTGCTTTGTTAGATCATAATATACGTGAAACTTGAAGTAATAGTAAAGGGCTATAATTATTAAAACTGACCAGCATACTCCGCTGCAATTACTCGAATTGGCCGCCCCAGTCAGAGAGCCTCGTCGAAGGCTCTAAATGGGATTAAGTTTGTACCACTCTTATAAAATGAAAAGAAATTAATGATTACATTGATCTTTATACTGTTTAACAGGCGGTTAGCCAAAGCACTTCAGATAGAGGATGCTGACTTCTCTCCTCAGGTCGGCCCCTATTTCTCACCATTCCTGTTGGACGAAGCCAAGTAAGTGGTCTTAGCCCAGGCTTAGCCTCAGTAATTATATCTCTTGACTCTGGCTACCTGTGGTCATACAACTGAATTTATCAGTAATTGAATGGCTGCATACCGTTTGCATGCAAGCTAACCGCTGTTGCTATTGTTCACGTCTTAATTTTTGTCGATCACTTTATGTAATGGAGTTTCTGATGTGGTTTTTAACTCGATCTGTTTTTTAATATAACTTGTATTCATGATGTGTTGTTTTTATTATGTATTTTTATTTCATAAATTGTATTGATATTGTAATAACATTATGTTATGTTTATTTGTGTTTGAAGGCGAAACCTAGGATTTGTCAAGTCTGTAGAAGAAGCACTTGAAAACGTGATTGCGATTGTTTTAAAAGTACGTGTTTCTACTCCTACTCAAACTTTTAACCTTTTAAGAAAGTATAAATTAACACAGTAGATTGTGCTGCAAGTTAAAGCTTCCTGTTTGGAAGCGCTGCCAAATTGTATTTTTTACATTGTGCCTGTCAAAACAGAATTTTCTTAATTAGTTATTCATCTAAATATCAAACATTCATTAAAAAGAAAAAGGCTAAAATATTACACTTTACAAATATCGTATTAATTGTTCATTATAATTACTGTAACAATACTTTAGCTACATTTCATGACTACGTATATTTAAGATAACACATTCAACTAAACACCAATATGGTTTTCGTCAGCATTATTCTACTTATATGGTCATTCTTGAGCTTGTCAATAATATCATGAATGCACAATCGGAATCTTTGTTGATCTGAAGAAAGCATTTAATACCATAAACCATAATATACTACTTGATAAACGTAATTTTTATGGTATCCGTGGTACACCTTTAGCATGGCTTGCTAGTTATTTGTCTAACAGACAACAATATGTCCAAATACAGAATCAGATTTCTTTATGCAAAACAGTTAAATGTAGAGTTCCTCAAGGCTCCGTCCTTGGTCCACTTCTTTTTCTGATTTATATCAATGATATATTCTACTCTTCTTAATATCTCTCTTTTATTCTTTTTGCTGATGATACAAATATTTTCTTTCGTCACAAGGACATCTCTACTCTGATCAATACTGTTAATATTGAACTCTGCCGTGTCTCCTCTTGATTTAATGCTAATAAAATTACTCTCCGTCCCGACAAAACTAAATTTATTTTATTTCATCCTACCCGGAAAAAGATCAACCTAGATGACATTCACATAAACATCAATGGTGTTCCGCTTTCTAGAGTTGAAAATACTAAATTTTTGATAGTTGCTATGCACCAAAACCTCTCCTGGAAACCACATATTAATGCTATTGTAGAGAAACATCTAAAATTATTGATGTCCTGTGCAAATCAAGACATTATCTATCCTCTATCACCCTTAAAACCTTATATAACTCTCTCTTCTTGCCTTATATTTCTTATTGCAACAATATTTGGGCA
>JAOTRI020095412.1:0-14990 GCA_028564885.2 Zoanthus sanctaehelenae | reverse complement strand
AGCGCTGATAAGGGCCCAAAACATATTTACGCCCAATAACATCAACTACATTACTATTATTATGACTTTGGAGAGCATTTAGCACAAAAACAAGAACATTTTGCTACTTTACAAACGCGGGTATTAAAGCGGCGGGCTGTAATATATTAGAGCCCGCCAAAATGTCCGTTGGAGCCCGGATAATACGCCACAATGCTCGCCAAAGTTATAATAATTACGATTTGAAAGTGATCAGGAAAAAAATCTGGGTTCTGGATCAATTTAAATTTTTCAGTACAAAGCATACAAGCACACTCAGCGTCATTTACATACAAGCACACTCCGCGTCACTTACCATTGTATGGTTACAATAGGATAATCACGTGACTTTTGGAAAGCATATAGTTTATTTGTTGCCCGAGTACTATAGCATCATTTGCTAATGATGCTACGAGGGACACAAATAAAATATTTGCCCAACAAAAGCCATTTGATCATCATTATTATCAATACACAAGGCGAAATCGTAAAAATTCATTTAATAAGAAAAAATATTATGTATCAGATGTAGCATGAAACTATTAATTTGAAAGTTGTTGCTACGATACGATCTCTGAGCTAAACAAAAGCCAAATGAAATTCCTTTTTGTTTACAGCAAAAGTTAAATATAATCTAGTTTCAAAATAATAATTGGCATTGAAGTGGTATCCTCAGCATCTCATTGGCCAAGCAAAGTTGTTTGACATCTCTGCAACCAATCTAAATCAGGGCGGCAAATGAATTTTCAGCCCGCGCATTTTTCGTTGGCCCGCGAAATGGCGTCATTTGGCTGCGCGTATCGATAAGTATAGGTGATCATACGGTTTCGAGTTCAAATTGAAATATATTTGCACGAGTGAGATTTTCAAAAAGCTAAAAATGCACAATCCTCTTCGGCGAGTACAATTTCAGCTTTTTAAAAAACTCACAAGTGAAAATTAATTCCAAATTGAACGAGAAAACCCTATGATTATTTATTGATAAAACACATACAAAAATTCCGATATATCTTGTCAAGAAAATCATCCACTCCATCGTATGTTTTGCATAGTGTTTGACTTTCCTGACTCGTAATTTTCCATTTCAATGGCATTTTCGTTCTCAAATCACTCTGTTTTCTGAACGGGTAACCAAAAAGCAGTGTTTCTCGCAGAGGTTTTGCTTTTAGAGCAGGTTTGGAGCTCAGAAAATATACTCAAGGCGCACTCCATCGCCCGCCATTATAAATTATTTTTGCTAGAAACTCGTTTGAACATGTTGCTACAATTTGATTAGCTTATTTAAATTTCTGTTTCTTAACAAATTGAAAAACATTTGTAATTTGTAGTGGTGTTACACGTTTTGCACTGGTATTACACTTTTTTGCACTGTTGTTACGTTTGAACCGCACTCCTCCTAGCCAATCAGAATCGAGTAAGTTTTTCATGTATATTATTTTATTAAATTTTCAACCTTGAATAATGCGTTTCTAGCGTTCTGATTGGTTCACTCAATCTCGGTTATCAGCTCATATACCAAATGACCATATACGTAAACTAACTGAATTAAGTTTTGCCAAGCTGGAAAATGTCAGATAAAAATTTTATTGCCATTTTTAAGTATCGAAGGGCATGGAAACCTTATGAAATTTAATAAAACAATTATTCCATTCGTGCTTGTTGGATATGAGATAATAAAAGCCAACTCGGTGCTACGCGCCTTGTTGGCTATATACCATCTCATATCCAACGCGCGCTCTTGGAACAATTGATAAATAATTGTAATTTACACTTGTAGTAAGACTCGTGCTCCACGTGCAAATTCCTGTCCTAGAATTTTTTTTCTGGAATTCTTGTATTTACAAGGATTAATGTTGCGTGGGGATCACAATATGCTTGAGTGTTTTTCTAGTTGTTAAATACTCTCAAGTAGTTTGGATCGAGGGTGTTTTTTATTTATCACCAATCTTCAACATATTAAAATTTGGGGTTTTAGTTTACAATGGTTCAGCATTTTGCGATGTTCCTGTTTATTTTTTCTGTTTGATTTTTCAAAATGAAATTAAAATGATCCGAATAATGGATTCACATTTATCAAAAAAAAAAATTCTGCTGTTGTAAACACATAAAGCAAAAGTTTTTATGATCAGGATCGGTTCCCAACTTTCAGTTAAAAAATGGCTTTTGAACAACAATACTTTATCGCGGAAACGCAAAAGCCCTTAATTAATGGTTGGGTTCTTCTAACTATTTGTTGAATTATATATATTGGACTTACTTCTCGCGAAGAACTGCCGAGTAACTCTAAAATGAAGTATGATGTAATATATCAAACGTAAGAGACAGTGTTTCATCACATTTCCAAACACCGAAAAGGGAGTTGAAAATAGGACGCTCAGCGGAGTATTTTTTTTAACGAAATTCGAGGTTTTTGGAAATGTGATGAAATACTGTCTCGAGCGTTTGATTTTTCTTGTCAATGGAAAGTAAAACTGAGTAGAAAAAGAGGAAATAAAATATATACTAATATAAAATATATGCTAATATATATGCTAATATATATTTGCATATACATATGCTAATATAAAATATATGCTAATTAAGATCGTATATCCAAACAATGGTCACCGTTTTGATTTCTTTTGTTTTAACTTGATGAATTATTAATGAGTTTGAGAAGTTATGTTTTCTTTTATGCTTCGGGTTTCAGCCGTATTGCAAACTTTCGTTAATAATTTTTTGTTATTTGTTGCTAAAATTATTCAGCTCCTGTTAATTTTCAAAAGTAGTACTTTTCATTGCTGGCCTCACTTCAGCATCCTAATTGTAACTACCGTTTCAGCTTTTGTCCTGTGGTGCGGATGTTCGTTTGACGGGTTTAATTCCGCGTGTTCTTCGGAGTCAATCATAGGTAGACATTTTCTTTTTTTGCAGGAACTTATCTCCCCGAATGAAAATCCACGTGTTTTTTTATCATAGGAAAAATTTTTACCACGAGGGAAGTATATTTTTATTAAAAATTTTATTGGTTTCGCTAAAGCAATGCTGTTCGGAGTCAATCATTTTCTTTTTTGCAGAAACTAATCTCCCCGAATGTAAAATCACGTGTTTTTTTACCATAGGAAAAAATTTTACCACGAGGGAAGTATATTTTTATTAAATTTTATTGGTTTCGCTAAAGCAATTTTTACTAAGATAATCTAAATTTTGCAAATGAGTCCAGAAGAAAGCAGTTGGCGAAGTTGCGGAACCAAAATACTTGACAAAGTCCTGTTGCAAAACCCAAATTTCTAACAGTTTATGATACGTGCTAAATATTGTAAATCCATTCGTCGATTGTGATCAGCATAAACACTAATTAAACCGAAAAACTAAGCCGCCAGCACTACCTTGCTCTCAGAAACAACTAGTATAATATAGACACTGGTTTAGGTCTGCAGAAATTGCTAATAAATTTACCGTTAAAATAAATAGTCATTCCATAAACCAAAACCATGCCATGTAGTCGAGAACCCGATAAATGTAATTCATTGTTTAAAATACTCCAGTGTAAACTCGGAGCTTTACAAAGTACAGTAAAGAATAAATACAAATATAAAAATGTCCGGTATCTTGTTCAAAATATAAAAGACAAGCTGAAAGCTGCCGGCGCGTTGTGATTTTCCCGCGCCTGAGAGAAATGACGTCACAAGTTATTGAAATGTGATTGGTTTATAATTTCACATGTAAAAATATCGTATTTTACGTGTGCTCAGATACCACATTTCTCGGTGGTAGAAATCCTTGTAAAACACTGCAGTTTATATATTAATTAGTTTTTTGTACCTTCATTTTTTCTCCAGCTACTCCAAAGCTCGTCTTTTGATATGGCAACGTCGTCACCGTGGAAGTGCGAATGGCGTGTCTTGCTCTCCTTCTCATGCAGTTTGTCCCTAATAAACTGAATGAAACAGCAACTGAATGATGTCAGCCATCGTTTTAGAAACACGCTGAAAAAGTAAAGGTATTTAACTAGGTACCTATGTACCAATATGCAATATGTTTTTCTGTCAATTAGCCGGCCGGTAATGCAATGTGGAATCACCGGCTCAGAATCGCAATTAGTTTACAGTATATATACAACAGCTCCCTGACACAGTATCTTAGGCCCACTTCAAATACCGTATTTCAACCGTACTTACCGTACTCCACGAGCTTACCACAGGATACCTTTCATTATTTCTATTAATCGCTATACACCGCAGAGTGTCATCTGGGTGGACCCATGCACCTAATATTCCTCCTAGGCGTGTGCTCTGCCAAGCATGAGCTCTGGAAAGCATGTGCTCTGGTAAGCGTGTGCTCTGGTAAGTATGTGCTCTGGTAAACGTGTGCTCTGCCAAGCGTATGCTCTGGTACGCGTATGCTCTTTCAAGCGTTTGCTCTGTCAAGCGTGTGCTCTGCCAAGCAGAGGAACAGTCTTTGAAGTTGAATACGTATAATAGTTGAATATAAAGAATCATGAATAAAATTCCAATGTCGAAATTTGCATTTCTACCGCTGAGCCACTGGAACTCTTGCTGCAAGTATGGAGGTCACACGCTATATTAGGTTATGACAAACTGACGGTATCTTACCATCGCTTGATTTGCAATAACGTGTTTTGAACGCAATGATCGTTTTGATTCTAACAAAATAAACCTTTAAGGCCGCGTTACACGGGCCAATTTTTTCAGCCACAATGCAATGCTGGCGATACCAAAAATTGCAAGTTGCTGTGGCATATCAGACGAGGGTAATTTTTTTAGCAACTCACAATAATCTCGTCTGTTGTCTACGATAAAACCAGTTACATCAGTTACATCGTCATGTTTGAGTGATTTGATTGGCTCTTCACATTGGTTGCGACATTGGTGTTGCGAGACAAGCTGCTCACAACATGTTACACGCTGCAACTGTTCTACTTTATATACAAACTAACCGCCCAATGCAGACTGGGGAATTTAAAACAACTACTGCGTTACGAAAAATGTTATGCAAATGAGAAATTCCAGCCATAACTTGCTGTTACTCCTACGGAGTATCCGTGCGTCGAAAATGGAACCAGATATAATCAGGCTCGATCGTTGTAAAGACTGTATAAAAGTCAATTCAATTATTGATTATATTTTTATGCCAACTTGTGGCATAAGCATGAGTTGATTAAATCCTAAAATTGAACTAAAATGTTTACCTCGCTCGACTCTTTAAGATCGATTTGTCCATCATGATTGTCATCAAGATGAGAGTGAATTAAATTGATGGCCTTGCGGTTGAGCTGCTCTGAAGATTCTAGTGGAGAAAAACATTAAATAGATTGTTGATTGTTTTATAATGGAAATTTGACCTAGTGGAGTCGAATTGCGCGAGGCGGGAATCTGACTTGTTAAAGGGAACTGGACCCTAAAATTAACTTTTTATTGTTTGAAAAACTAGGCATATAGTGTAACAAATATGTGAGAGTTTTGTGCCTAGTGCTCGTAGAGCCGCAGACACCATGTCATCGCGCATACGTGTCCGCAACTCGGGTTTTTCTCGTATTCTTTCGGTAACAACCCGAGACCATTTTCGAGCAATGTTTGTTTGATTTTCGTATCCCTAGAAGTCATAACGTACACCTGTTATTGGTCCAAGTGTGTTTTCCATGTGCTTTCAACGCTCTTGGACTCAGATGTACGAAGAGTAAGTTAGCATTTATTTTTTATTTATTAGCAGTGTTTGCTCGTTCTAGGTTCTTTTACGTTCTTTGGAATTTTTATAGCGAGAAGGCGACCAGTGAATCAAGCGTTTGTTTAGCCGCCATGATGTTCGAATGTCTTGTGCAAAAACATGTCTTTCGAGATGCGACAACAATTTGCTGACAGTGCGAAATGCTTCAATGTATATTTAGCGAAAACTATGTTTAGTTATGAATACACGATTAGCAGAAATTCGGTTTATCTTAACTAAGAAATTACTGCAACTTAAGAATTTAGAAAATTATTTTTAGAGTTTACTTGGTGGACTGATTACTCACACAGTCACAGTGGATAAAGCACAATTAAAATTGTGTTCTATCCTATATTTTGTTCAAGAGAAAACTAACAATAGCTTAACTATTGTCAGCAGCATTGGTGTTTCTGAAGAAACAATTTAGTAATAAATTAGTAAATTATCACGGCGCCGTAAAAAAAAACAGGGAAACTTACTGGTTCGGCCAACGTCAGGGAGTTTTTTCTCATTTTATACGGTGCCGCGATAATTTACTAATTTATTACTAGACTGCGGACATGGTTGGCGCAGTTGGTAAGACCTCTGTTTTCCAACCACAAGGTCCCCAGTTCGATTCCGGCACAATGCCGAGATTCGAATATTAGTGTGACCTTCTTTTCCGCCTAAGCCAACTCAGCTTTCTATCCTTCCAGGGTAGGTAAATGAGTACCAGCATCTGCTGCGAGCTAACCTGTGATGGATCAGTGTCCCGTCCAGGGGGACTCAAAGACTCTCATCCGCTTAACACTACAGAAACCGGAGATAAGCGCTGGCTCCATGGGCCACTAGGCTCGAAGGGGATTTAGCTAGCGATAATTTACTAATTTATTACAATATTAAATTTGTTTAGAATTTAGTTGCACTTCGAGCTACGTAACTTTATTTAGCTTCTATCTTCAAAGAATACCATGAGTGAAGCACGATCGCCCTTTTTACAAGTCATTGACAATTTGTATGAATGAAGAAAACAAACCTTTCAAGTTGACTCTTTTCATCAACAAACCTAGAAAAACGGAAATCAAAAACTGAAAAACAAACAAAAACTGAATAGTGGTGGAGTTAGCGATGATTTCTTTATACACATTCCTTAAAAAGAATGTAGTTTAAGAGAATCCTGAAGCTCAGATTTCGGAAATGTCTACATTTTACTGTAGACGAACAATTGTTTTATATAGTTTTTTTATGTTAATGGCAAGTTGAAAGTAAAATAAAAAGGTTTGCTGTTTAGACTGCTTGTGTTTCAAGCAAAATTTGTTGTTTTTCACTTCATTATTTGACTCTATTCATAAATGTAAGAAATCTGAGTGCAATCAATTCATATTTTTTCTCTCTCTTTTGATGTGTCACAAACCCATCTCAACTGTTGTTTCTTGAAAAAGAGTTGAAATTGAGCTCCAGCATTTTTTTATTTACCCCATATAGTTTTGAGCTTTAGTATATGGGCAAAAATGCTTCATTGCAAACACTCTTCTACTCTGTGATTTTAAATTTTAATTTGTCAATTATATTGTGCCTAAATATTATGTATAGGGCAAACCTTCTTTGGAATACACCCAAAACGAGGTAACTCTGCTGCTTTGTTTTGGAAAAACTAATTAAGAGACAAAGGAATCAACACGACATTTGTAAATATAAAATTAGTACTATATTTTGGCTAGCCAAACTAGCCTTCTTCAGGTGTGGAACAAATTCAAATTGGTTTACAACGATTTTAACGGTCATGAAATATGATGCGCGTGCTATAAAACGTAGAGAAATTGAAGGGAGAAATTGAAGGAAAAAGTCTTGTTTTTTAAATTTTAGGCTTAAATATTTTTTCTCAGCAAGTATTTGAAATACATGAAAGTTCCATGCTCATCCGAAAGACATTCTTCTGGCCATCTGCAAAAAATATTTTTAAGTCATTCAGTTTAGTTATTTTTGCTCATTTTTTCTCAAGGAGAGTGTGCTTTTCAGCAGTTTATTCGGAAGCTGGCTCTGTTAGTGTTACCATGATAACAAGAGACTTAAACATGCAGTTGCTGGTCACGTTTAGTAGTCAGTATGTTGAAACATGCTATAAATTCATTGAAAAGTTTGTAATTGAAGAAAAAGTTCTCTTAGGTAAAGTTCCGCCTTAAACATAAAACTTATATAAATAATTAGATATTTTATTTAACGCCAATTGCGAAGGAAGTCTTTGTCCATCCTTCCAAACCAGAGGGTAATGTTTAATCGCTCGACGGCTCAATTTCTTGTCGTGAAAGTTGACTTTGCAGAAGGAGGAAAACCGGAGTACCCGGCAAAAAAACCCCTCGAAGTCAGATCGCCGAGATTGGCAAAGCTGAGTCCACATGCCTAGCCCAGGAATCGATCCCGGGTACCCCCGGTTGTAGTGGTGGGAGGAACGACTGGTGACCTGACTATGGTTTTAGAAAATGTTACTTTACATAATTAAATCTGACCAAGACAATTTAAATGTGTGATGACCGACATGCTGTTTGAATAATAAATTACCTATCAAAATCATCCAGTTATGCTAAAACGAAACTTGTTTGTCTGAAGAACCCATTTGAGAGTCATAGAAAGCGTTTGCCATCTGTTCGCTAAGCTCCTATGGTTTTACTGCCATATAGTAATTATGTAATGCGTCGTAAATTCATCATGAAATGCAAATGCATGGCGAATAAGTCTTATAAATGTGTCATTTATGCAAGTTTATGTTCTGAACAAATACTGTCTGGTTTGGAGACATAGGGGAAACTATCAAATTTTACAAAACAAGCTATCATGTGAAAAACGATTGAAACTTTGGAATTGGCGCTCAATTTATTTACTATACTTATGCAAATAAACGATTTCCAAACTTTATACCTTTTGCAATTTATAAAAGGAGAATTAAACAAACATTGCTATGTGTTTTATAGTTTCCGAACAAAGTGTACACAGACATTATCTTTCTTAGTTAAGAAGCTATATTGTTCCTTTCTGACCAAAGTTAGCGAGATTAACATTTATAATTTCATTAAAACAATTTAACTGGCCTACGCTAACCAATAACACAAAGTCAATAACTGTTCATTTTGAATACCTTGTTAATATGCAAAGGATTAACAAATTATTTTAGATTTCAAACGCTTAAGTTCCTAAGGACCTCCACAGACTAGACATTTTGCAATTGGTTGTCGACAACTTAAAATTTAGTGTTAAGTTGTTCACAACTCATCTCACACACAGCGCTTTTTCGTTATCGATAACATTTAGCTGTCCACAAAAGATAGTTGTAGACAACCAAAATGTCTAGTCTGTGGAGGCCCTAATAAGATACATTGTACCAAGTTTACTGCTGAAAATAATATCCTAAGAAAAGCTCGGAAGAGTTGTTACTGTGTTGTAATTAAAATCAACTTACATAGTAAAACCACCGTAGAGATCCACACCAAATACATTGCATCTCACTTTGAACTTAAGTTCCACTTGTACAGCAAGCTTTGTTGATAACTACGAATGTTTGATTAAGTCGTCAATATAAATTGAACAGGTAAAATTACTGAAAAGCGAGTAGACATTATAATGAGAATATGCTCAAATACATCTTCGGTTCTTGGCAGTTTGATTTGTAGTTCATCGGCGAAAGAAGCATAGAAAACCCAATTTGCTATCAATGTTCAATAAGTGTAGCCAGTGCTATTATGGCTGAGAGTGAGTTTCTACTCTCAGTCTCTTAGTACTAATAGTACTGATCAAGCTTCGATATTGTTCTTTCGCGTGACATGTGACGATCAAAATGCAAATTTCTGTTTACAATTACGTGAGAATTTTAGACTCCATTTATATAAAAAAAGATGAAAATAGCATGGGCACAAACCATTTTAGTTCTTGATAACTGTATTTTACAATAAATCCGAACACCAATCGCACAGTACGCTTACAAAAAAAATAATTCAGCTTTTTAAAACACTTCATGAAAATACTTTTTAACTTCCTGTTGTGTCGATATATGCGCGCATGCTCGGACTGTGCCTTCAAAAAGGGTTCCAGAAAGTATTTTATTCGTCTGAAAAATTTTTCATAGTTGCTTGAATTTATTTTTTCAACATGAGATCTATCATGGTGTTAGTTTTCCATCTTCTTCATTTTTTAAAAGCATAATTTGTTTTTTAGCAGAAAAATTTCTGATCTGAAACAGGCAATAATCGCACCAGTGTGCGCGCGTCTGGTTAAGCTACACGCGTTTAATTTTATATAAAAACTAGACGCCTGCAAGCGTTTCCTCGGGCTACCTGTAATGTGGCATAGAAAAATTACCTTGGCATCCTCAGAAATTCAAGCAATAATTTAATGTCTAAAAACAAATTCAAGGAAATCTCCTATATCAGTCATTTTCAATTAGAAGTTTCTACAAATCAAGAATTATTTTCCCATCATAAAATTTTAAAATCCTCATGAGTTCTGTAAAAACTGTCAGTTTGTAAACCGTCACTCAAAACGTTTTTCATGGTTGAAGGCATCTTTGTTTTAATAGAGTTAACAGCTCGCTTTAATTTGATCATAAAGATTTTACATGGATAAAATTATTAAGGCTGTAAAATTTTTTATCGAAGTGTCTATATATATATAGCCGGCAGTCGGTCACGCAACTCAAAACACTAAATGACAGGCGGTCCATTCTTTTTTTAAAAACTAAAACGTTTACATATTTAACTCAATATCAAATGTTTTATATCTTTAAAGAACTGTCTAGCAATTCAGAAACTGGTGTTTCATGTAGTTTACGCTAGGCACTAATTACAGCAGTGTTTTCATTTGACACTAGGAAATTTTCTTAGGTCACTGACTGCCGGTTTATAAACAACTCAAAACACTAAATTACCTGCAGTCCATCTTTTTTAAAACTAAAACTTTTATAAACTCAACTCAACATCAAATGCTTTATATCTTGACCCCCTACAGCTATTAGGACAAACGAACAGCTTCTCGAGTAAAGGAATATGTAGGATGATACGCCCATATCCAGTTTAATCGTCTCTTAAAAAGTCTTAATAGTACATGTTTTTTGAAGGCCGTAAAATTTCTAAATTGTGTTTAAAGAGTGTTCCGGTGACTGGGTTCTAATTGACATTCTGTGACGTCAATTTGTTTACCTCTCGCAACCACAAAGTGCTTGAAAGAGTCTATTTTACTCGCTTATCGTTCCATTCTGGTGCCATTGGCATTGGGCGCTCTAACAACACATCTTCTTTCAGCTTTCTTCCTAACCTGCTCTGTCTTCATGTTAATAGTGTTTCGGCACACAACTTGACGTCATGGCCGCGCGATTCCAGTCAGACATCATTTTCGCTCAAAACGGGTAATTCAAATGACAAAAATCTTGTTAAAAACATAACATACCGTGAAAAAAGTAGAATCCGTATATTTGACATATTAAACTACAAGAAACAGTAAAAAACATTTTTATGTCATATGCACTTTTTAAGCTCGAATTTTACTCAAAACGACTATTTTTAAAATTCAAATACTTGAAATGCTGTTTTATATTTCTAAGTTGTTTAATCCAAAACCATAAAATGTTCAAAATTATTGCTATTTTGTACTGGCGGCAATAAATAAACAAAAAAACATAAAACTTTCACAAAATTAAAATCAATACAAAGAGAAGATTTGAAAATTACGTTTTTGTAGTTCTATGCCCAGAAATAGTGTTAAAATCAAGATTTAGTTCATGGGTGTCTCTTCACAAAACTTGATATGAAACACCATGTCGATTGCAAAAATAGTTCCCGGGTGCATGTAAACATGCAAAGTTAAAGGTTTTGCAAGGAAATCTTTTTATAAATGGAAGCAAAAAATATGAATAAAGACATTGCCATATCTGGATAAAAGTTCTAAGGGCAATAAATAAAAAAATATCCATAAATCATTTTCAACTTAACCTGCCAAGAGTTTTCATGCAGATGCGTCTCGAGTCTGGTAACTTTTGTCTGTAAATTGTAATTTCTCAAACATAATAAACAAAACTCCATTTATAACTCATCGATGTTATTTTGGAAGGCCAGAAGTATTATAAAGTTAATATACTACAAATCATTGTATAGACCTTTTTTTAAAAGTTAAATTCTGTTTACATTGTCACACCATTGAAGAATTTGTTAAGTAAAAACTTCTTGTCGGCTTGTTTATTCTCTGCAAAAAAATAATTCTAGATCTCTTGGTTTCCGAAACTTCAAACTTTGATAAATAAGTACAAAGAATAAAGATACAAGACTTGTGTCGAATCTGAACTCATATTTTTTTATCGTAAGACCAAAGAAGCTTCTCCGAATTTTTAAAAACCATTGTTCATTGATATAATCAGTTCGTCTTCGTTGGTTTCTTTCTTCAACTTGCTGTTAATTCATTAAATTTCCTTTCTCGATCCAGACTAAAATGTGTTCAACCATGTTCTTTCCATGTTCTTTCCATGTTCATCAAAAATGACTTGCTTTCTTTGCCGTTTTGTCTCAAAACCACAACATACTTTTCAATGAGAAAAGCCGCGCGCGCCATCGCCACGTTTATTTTCCACTCGGTACTCGTTAGTCGATTAGGGAACCCCGAACGGTATGAAAGTTTCTGACCATTTTTTAGCATTTCTTCAAGTGAATCTGGCAATCTTTCTGGGTTTCTTGAGTCGTTAGTACTACGGTGGCACAAAGGTCTCACCGCAAAATATAAAAACTCACGGCAAAACAACAAAAACTCGCTGCAAAACAACAAAAACTCACTGCAAAACAACAAAAACTCACTGCAAATCAACAAAAACTCATAGCAAAACAACAAAAGCTCACGGTAGATTAATGTAATGGAATGTTTTCGGTGTGCAGATATATAGAAAAAAATAAGACCATATATGCGTACCCAAAATTTACGGTGTTTAACTTACCAATAGAGAAAAAAATAACGCCATGGGAACCCCTACAGTTACCATCTACATAACATTGTCCGGCTGCGTTTCCAGTGTGGTTGGTCCTTGTGTTGTAGTGGTTAACACATCGGACTAATAAACCGAAGATGTGGGGTTCGATTCCCGCCAAGGGCTATATTTGTTATTTTCTTTTATCTCTTCACGAGTAGCCATGGCTCGCGGCAATACAATAAAATTGAAATACTGAATTTGCCGTCGGCAAATAGAAATTGCCGTGAGCAAATTAAAATTGCCGTAAGCAAATTGAAATTGCCGTGAGTCTTGTGGGCCACCGTATTAGTACACTTGCCCCAGCAGCAATGCCTAGGTGCAACCATTTTAGATCGTTAAAGTACTTTTTCAGCGAAAATACTTATACTCCCAGCAAGTTTCACATATATCTCCTTGTTATTAAAGACTCCAAGTGTTTGTCCTAAACCAGCGGGGGTCCGAATATCACAATTTTCTTTAGACTGGCCGCGCAGTACGAGAAAATGTGTTTCATGTGAAATTCAGTTTGTAGTTTACGCTAGGCATCATTTGACACTTTCTTAGGTCAGTGATTGCTGGTCAACTAGCTAAAAAACTAAATGGCGGTCAATCCTTTTTTTTTAAAAAAACAGTAAAACTTTTACAAATTAAAGTCAAAGTTTAATATTTTATATCTTTAGAGAACTGGTTAACAATGTCGGCCATTTAATTTTTTGAGTTGTTTAACCGGCAGACAGCGACCTAGGAAAATTTCTATGTGTCAAATAAAAATACTGCGGTACGGGTGCCTAGAGTAAGCTACAAACTGAATTTTACATTAAACACCAGTTTCTGAATTTTTAGAGAATCCGTTAAACATACTAAAATATTTGATGCCGAGTTTAGTTTGAAAAAGTTTTATTTTTGAAGAAAAACCGAACTGCCGGCCATTTAGTGTTTTGAGTTGGATGACCGGCTGCCGGTCATATAGACACTGCCAATTTTTATATAGAAGTTGTTTAAAAAACCAAGTTTTTTAAATCAGGCTACCCACGGAATTTTGTTAACTTAACAATTGAGTCTTTCCAAGGTAAAATCTTACAAGAAGGTCCACTCATTCCGCAATTTTTGTTTGAGGAACGCCGACGAATAACTGTCAAATTACCACATTGCGAACGAAACGCCAAAAAGCAAGCTCGGGTTTTCTATATAGACTTAACTGTTTTGCGCAACGTATAGATACAAAATAGAAATCATTTGGCAAACACAAAAAATAAAGTCTATGTTCAAGTTAAAAGATTAAAATTACCACAAATCCATCTTGTTTACGAAGGACAGTGTAGTTGCGGGGAAAAGTACATTAGCGAGACACAAAGAAATCTTAGCGTTCGAATCAATGATCATCAAGACAAAGCCAAATTGTCCGAACCTGCAAAACACCTAAATCAATTCCCAACTCATTCTTTCACGTGGCGTGTAATAATACCTGCACGACAATGGGGGAAAAGAAAGATAATGGAAAGGTTACAGATAGCAGCAAAGAAACGATCTCTAAACAAAAAACTTCCAAGCCCATCCAATTTTCCTGTTCACAATGGGAATAACTTAAGAGTATAAAAATTTTGAATTTTACGTGGCAAACTTATATATAGCAAATTTTTACAGCCTTAATAATTTTATTCATTTTAAATACACTACTCTTTTCAAACTTATGTGTGGAAACATGTTTAGGTAAACTTTTGCCTTCGCCAGTGCAAAAATGGATTACATATTTGCCGAAACATGATTGCACACATAAGTTTGAAAAGTGTTGTGTATTTTTTTAAAAACATTTACTTAATTCTTGCTATTAAGATCTTTCAACATGTGTATGTATGCATGAAGGCCTTAGCATTTAAATGTATTCGACGAAATCGTATCAAAGAATCGATTTCTGAAACTGTATGAAATTCGACATGGATTTCTTATGAGATTGTCAAATTATTTGAGACATTGTGGGCGCAATTGCTTTTGGTCCGTTTGATTTAGTGCTTTCGGTTTAAAACCCGTAGCAACTAGTTACTTGTTTCGGCCGTTAGAACCAAGCGAAGCATAGGCCATCTACCATAGAACGCCAACGAACACGATTTGGGGCTTTCCTTTTGACCCAGTTCTTTCCAGTACATATCTAAAACTTTTATCTCTCTGTGTCCCTCTTTCATCTATTTCTTGTCCACCCTTTTTTTCCCTTCGGATTTCAAGTTAAGGTAATTGTTGGCTGTGTTTTATGATGAAAAAGCTGGGGGAAACATTTCCTATCTTGACCCCCTCCCCTCCCCGCCTTGTTCTTTAT